>JAECXO010000054.1:600000-823654 GCA_018152825.1 Scaptomyza hsui | reverse complement strand
TAAATGTGGGTGAATTTTTTATATTGCTGCTTGCACGGTAATTGTACAAAGGCAAAACTGCAAGAACAGTTATCAAAAGCGATAAGGTGCCGCTAAGTTCAATTCCCTTTTGTAAGGTGCAAAGCGCCGAACTGCAAAACAGTTATCAAAAGCGACAAGTTGCCGTAAGTTCATCTCTCTTTTGTTAAGTTCATACTCAGTGGCTGCTTCATAATTGGAGTGTAATCACAGTTGTCTGAAAACTGTGCAGAGATCAACTGTTCTCACTCATTGCAATTAGAGTGGTGACGCCACTGCGCAAATTTCAACCGCTCCACTCATTGCATTAAAGTGGTTTTAAAACTGTGCAAAATTCAGCTGCTCTTATTCACTGCATCTAAAGTTACTATACAACTGTGCGAGCTTCAGTTGCTCTTATTCAGTGCAGATAAAGTTGTCATAAAACCATACAAAGGTAACATATAGTGTCTTTTGAACAGTGCGTGCAGCTGCAAGCCATCAGCAGTGTTGAGTTGCATTGAAATCTGGCTATTCCTTTCAATAGCAAATTAATTCTTAATTATCAATTGCTTGTTCGGCTGAACATTGGAAATTCGTGCGTGTGTTGGCATTATTAGCACACACATAATTTTGAGCGCCTTGATATTTGTATACTCATTGATTTAAATCGGCATTAAAAATAATAAAAAAAAAAAAAAAAATCAAATAAAAAAATTTGCAAAAATGAGTAAGGAAGTAAAGGAACCAGTCGCAAAAGACCGAAGTTCAAAAATGAATACAAAATTATTAGTGGCAGTGCAAAAACACGAAAAGGTTATGGGTGATATATTACGTATGAGGACGGCATTTGAGGAAAGAACTATATCGCTCGATAAGTTTTAACTGGGATATAGGCAGACATTGATGCACTTAACCCAAATAATGATTTAAGCGCGTCTGTCGAATATATGTGCATTCGTCATTCTTCACAGTTGCCAAAAATGAGTCTTCCGAAGTTTAGTGGAAAGCATGCCGAGTTTAAGAACTTTAAAAGTCTTTTTGAGAGTTTGGTGCATAGTGGCTCATCTCTAACAAACGTTGAAAAATGTAATCATTTACTTTCTTGTTTGAGGGATGATGAGTTGGGAACTGTCAAGGCGTTTCAAATATCGGATTGTAATTAGGAAAAGGCGTTAGCCAGCTTAAAAAGTGTTTATGATAACAAATGCTTAATTTTCTTTCAAACAATCGCGCAACTACTTGACATTCCCCATCTATCAAAACCTTCTGCTTCAGGCTTAAGGGGTTTGATTGATGAAATATCGGCTCTTTATGCATCGTTACAGTCATTGGGAAGTGAAAAAGAAATAAATAATGCAATTTTAATTCACATAGCAATGTCCAAAGTAGATAGTTCAACAAAATCTCGGTTTGAAGAACAACTCGACTATAATACTTTGCCGACGTGGTCAGAGTGTGCGGCTCAGTTAAGCCGACGATACCAACATTTAGCTGCTGAACAAGCAACTAAAACCAAAAGCAAGCCTACCCACTCATCGAATAAAGGCTATACAAAATCATCGTTTTCGTGTGCAAAAACAGATTGTCGACCTAAGTCAAACTGTCGTTATTGTTCAGCGAATAATCATACTTTAGGTAATTGTCAAGCTTTCATCGCTCTGCCTGTAATTCAACGTTTTCAGTTTACAAAACAGAACCGTTTGTGCATAAATTGTCTTAACCAAGGACACACAGTTAAGAATTGCAAGGCCACAAGATGTCGGGTATGCTCAAAATCCCATAACACACTTCTTCACAGATACGGGGGAGAGCACCAGTCAACTGTTTCCGGCTCACTACCTCAAGTGCAGTCACAATCACGCTCTGGAGTTTCTGACCCTCCGGTAGCTTACTCAAGTCATGTTGCTAGTAGCGATCAAGTAATTCTTGCTACTGCGTTAGTAATAAATTTTATTACAGAGGACTTAGCACAGCGTTTACGGTTGCATAGAAACGAATCTTGCATCAATATTACCACTATTGGAAAAAATGACTCTGTAGTCCGTCATAAAGTTCACACGTCAATTCATTCTCGGGTCAATTCTCATAGTTTTGCCACAGATTTCTGGGTTTTAAAGTCAATATCTACATATCAACCAGATCATGAGGTAAATTTTGCCCAATTGAGTATCCCAGCGAACATTGAGCTGGCAGATCCTCGGTTCTACAAGCCCGCAAAGGTTGACTTACTGCTTGGCGCAGAAATCTTTTATGATTTATTGAGTGTAGGCCAAATAAAAGTTAGTTCCCAGCATCCACTAATCAAAAAACCTTGTTCGGATGGATTGTGTCGGGAAAGTACACTAGAAGTCTTTCGAATAGAGCTCAGGTGCGCAGCGTAGCCGTCACTGAGAACAACTGCTCCCTCGACTCTCTGGTGGAACGGTTTTGGGAATTGGAACAAGCTCCAGAGAGATCGAAGGCTATATATACAGCTGAACAAGTTGCCTGCGAAGAGAAATTTAAGCAAAACGTAAAAAGGCAGGTCGGTTTGAGGTAAAGTTGCCTTTTAAGATAAATCCAACGGTATTAGGGTTATCCTTCGAAACGGCCAAGCGACGGTTTCTTGCGTTAGAGCGCAAAGTTGCAAGCAATACCGAGCTAAACAACATGTATCAAGAATTTATGAGAGAGTATCTCAGCCTTGGTCACATGTCATTGCTTCTTACCCCTCCTGCAGGACACCATTACTACATTCCACATCAATGTGTCCTGAGACCTGATAGTATCACCACCAAGTTACGAGTTGTTTTTAATGCATCCAGTAAAACGTCAACCTCGATTTCATTGAACGACACTTTAATGGTGGGTGCAACTATTCAGAGGGAGCTGTATTCTACCCTTGCAAGATTTAGATTGAACAAATATGCCTTAACGGCTGACATCTCGAAGATGTATAGGCAAATTCATATTGCCAACGAGGATCGGAATTTCCAACTGATCTTGAGGAGGGAAAAATCAACTGACACTCTCCAAACTTATCGTTTGAAAACTGTCGCTTATGGTACAGCCTCAGCTCCGTTTTTGGCCATCCGCTGCCTCTTTGAGCTGTCAAAGATTTATGCTGAGACGCATCCTATAGCATCAAGGGTGATTTCAAGCGACTTCTACGTTGACGATATGCTAACTGAAGCCAATACGTTGAATGAGCTGGAAGTTATTCGCAAAGAAGTGACAGAGGTGATGAAACTTGGGGGCTTCGATCTAGCCAAATGGGCCTCTAATCATCCTCGACTGCTGACCAATAGAGGGCCAGATAAATCTCTTATATTTGATTCGTCCACCTAAGTAAAAACACTTGGCATGAAGTGGAATCCTCAGAATGACGAGTTTCATTACAGCCTTAGAAGACTCGTTGACTACCTTACCACCAACATAACGCAATATCCTGTCGGTGACGTCCCGCTTGTTTTACCCTTTGGGCTTATAGTACCCGTTGGTCACCAGAGCAAAAATCTTGCTTCATGAGCTGTGGCGACAAAAGTTGGATTGGGATGAGTCAGTTCTAATGAGTCTACATACTAGTTGGAATAGGTTCAAGCAGAATTTACTAGAGCTACATAAGATATCGATTCCTCGATACGTCTGTCTGTCTACGTACACAACAGTCCAAATCCACGGCTTTGCAGACGCTTCAAGTGAAGCCTATGGCTGTTGCATATATGTTCGTACCATTGGTGGAAAAAACAGTTTGGCAAGACTTTTAACCGCCAAGTCACGTGTGTCTCCTCTTAAAACGAAGTCAATCCCAAGGCTCGAGTTGTGTGCAGCTCATCTTCTAGCTGATTTAGTGTCGCGTGGTACAGGTGTAGATGGTCTAAGGTGTTCGCTGTGGGAAAACGGGACGGATTTTTTGCCTTGTCTCCACCAATTTGAAATCTCTCGTGACTTACAGCTGTCCGAAAACAAGAAAAGCGCGGCAGTATGTTCAGTAGCAAAGAGCCAAGCAAATGTAATTGTCGACCTCGTTGAAAGATGTTCGTCGTATAACAAGCTACTTCGTATCATGGCATACATGAATCGTTTTATTCAAGGAAAAAAACGTAGCCGCAAGGCAGTTATATCAGCAAGAGAGCTTAAATTGTCGTTTTTGAGATTTATTCAAAGGTTCGAGTTTGGTTCAGAATACGTCAAATTAGAAATATCGGAAGTTTTGGTTCCAAATCTTCAACGATTGAATCCTTTCATACACACCATCGAGCTGGATGGTGCGACATTTCATTTAATTCACGTTGGAGGCAGGCTATTAAATGTTCAAATTCCATATGACGCCAAATTTCCATTGTTGTTGTCTCGAAATTCCCAATTCGTTAAGTTGTTTCTTCGCAACTTGCATCAAACACATTATCAAGCAGAGGCCAAGGTGATGGTGTCGCTGCTAAGGCAGCAGATTTGGGTAGTTAATGCTCGAGAGGCGTGCACGAAGATTGTTAGGAATTGCGTCCACTGTTTTCGGTATA
Source organism: Scaptomyza hsui (assembly GCA_018152825.1). Lineage (NCBI taxonomy): Eukaryota > Metazoa > Arthropoda > Insecta > Diptera > Drosophilidae > Scaptomyza > Scaptomyza hsui. The sequence continues at coordinate 819,155 of JAECXO010000054.1, read as the reverse complement.
AGCCTGTACTACTTGTGCAAATAATGGGCTTTTTTGATTTGTGGAGTAGATTTTTGCGGTCCATTTTATGTCTCGTTAAAGCTACGTGGGAAGCCACCTATAAATACTTATGTGGCAGTCTTAGTGTGTTTTACGTCAAAGGCCGTTCACCTTGAGCTTGTTGTTGATCTTTCTACTGACAGCTTTTTATCTGTTTTCAAAAGGTTCATCGGAAGGAGAGGTCTGCCGGAGAAGATATACAGCGACAACGCCACCAACTTTGTAGGAGCCAGCAGAGTCCTCGAGGAGTTGAACGAAGCGTTTCACCGCAACAAGGATCCCCTGAGAGCGTACGCAGCTCAGAAAGGAGTCGAGTGGTCTTTCATCCCACCGCGGTCACCGCACTTCGGCGGGTTATGGGAGGCAGCCGTCAGAGCCGCCAAACATCTATTGCTGCGAGGGGTCGGCAACGCCAATCTCAGCGCAGACGAGACGAACACTCACCTGGTGGAAGTCGAGGCTCTACTCAATTCTCGGCCAATCGCATCGCCAGGCAACGATCCCAGCGATGGAGAGGCTCTCACGCCAGGCCACCTGCTAATCGGGCAGCCTCTTCTTTCGCTGCCCACAGAATTAGGAATCGGCGGAAGCTGCAGGAAGGCCAGCTTTGGATATTTGAAGCGGTGGCGAATGCTGTCACCACTCAAGCAGCAGTTTTGGCAGAGCTGGTCCAAGGACTACCTGGCCAGTCTGCAGCAGCGCAACGCATGGAACATCGAGGGACCCGATTTAATGACAGGTTGCCTAGCTCTCGTTCACGAGGACAATCTGCCGTCGAAGCGATGGCTAACAGGTCACATGGTCTCTTGAATTTGGTTAGTTGTACTTAAACATGAGAGTAATCATGTTTTCACTCAAGTTATTAACATAGTTACTCTTCTCTGATAAGCTTAACATATAAGAAACATAGTTAAGTCACTCATTCTTAGATTCTTAGGCTTCTCATTACTTCTATAATCGCTGTAATAGCAGTCGCTCTTTATTGTTTGAAATCGCTGGTTGCGCCAGCGCATTAAAATCTGGATTTGACATCGCAGTGCATTTTTCCTTGGCCACAGCTAGACCGCTAAACCGGAGTCGAGTTTTTCGTTTTGTAAAAGTTATATCGTGAAAAGGCTTACGTGTAACTTCCACATTTTTTGAACTATAGTCACCAAATTTGGTAGAAAGATATATGGTGACATCTACAAAAGATCTGCATCAATAAATAGGATGCCATACCCACCATTTAAAACGGGAAATTTCAATATCTCCTACCGTTTTTAAGCTAGAGCCCCAAAATTCGGTAGAAATATAGAAGGCAACATTTACCAAAAATTTCCTTAAATATTTTGGATGCCACTCCCACCCAAGCCACCCGCCTCGGAATCGGCTATATCTTTATCTTTATCTTTTTGAGCTAGAGCCACCAAATTTGGTAGAAAGATAAATGGTGAGAGTTAAAAACATTTGATTTAAAAATTTGGATGCACACCCACCTCTGCCGCCCACCTTTTAAATTTGGTAGTTCCGTTATCTTCCACAGTTTTTTAGCTAAAGTCACCAAATTTGGTAACATGATAGCTGGAGATGTTTACCACCCGGCCCACTCCTTTGCAAGCAGACTCCTTACCACCCGTTCTTTTACTGGTATCAAAGTATTCCGCAGTCGGTTGCGTCCGACTGCAACGTTTTTACTTGTTTTGGTTGTTATTAGGAGATGGTTGTGCCAAAGTTAAGTGAGGAATTGTTTAAGGCGAGCTTCAGGATGGAAAGAAGCCTCTTCCAAAAGTTAGTCGTTGCCTTGCCTCAAATGAAAAGGAAGACTCCAATTTATGAGCGTGCATCCCACTAGACAAGCGAGTTGCCGTAGCTTTGTACAGCCTGGGCTCATCTGCCGAGTACAGAACCGTTGCCAGTTTGTTTGGCATATCGACTGCTAGCCTGTGCAATATTCAAAAGGAGTTCTGCAAACTTGTTTGGCAAAACATGGCATTTGAGTATCTGGGGCCAAATTTGTTGGCCCAATCAAAAATTGAGGTTTTTTTAGAAAAATGCTTTCCAAGCTTTCCGACCAGCGCTTTCTTTTTTGTCCGACATCCACTTGAAATTAAATTGATTAATTACAATAATAATACATTTGTTTTGATTTTGAATCAGCTGATTCCTGTTGCCGCCATCAGTAATTTGACCAAAAACATCGATTCATCGGTAAAAAAAAAAAAAAATGTCTTTATTTGAGCCGGTAGAATAGCGGCGCTCTACAGGCGCGAGAAAAAGTCACTAAATTCAAATTTAACTGACACATTTTGTATGGTAAAGGCTAAATATATCGAAGACCTTAAGGCGAATTGCTAAAGGCGTTGCTTACGGAGCCAGTGTAAATGCACTATAAGGCCACCTATACCGATGCTAAGTACCGATATATAAATATCAATACAGGCATCGAAAGGCGAACAGCTGACTAAGGCCCCAATTTCTGGTTAGTCAACTTATTCTGAGTATAGTCGAATTTGAGTTTCTCAATGTTCGGTTAGCACTCACTTATCCGATGCATGGAGGTCCGGTTACTACTTATACCGATGCTAAGTAACGATATATAAATATCAATACAATCATCGTAAGGCGAACAGCTGACCCAAACTGACACTTGCATTGTTTTTTTATTTTTTTATGAAGCAAATTTTCAAAATGCTTATTTGAGTCTTCTAGGTTCACAAACACATGGTCCTCAACAACTAAAATGGTTTTTTCTCGTTGCTTTTTACAACAGGGCTCATAAAAAGATATAATATATACATTTTGATGTGCAACATGTATCAGTTTAGGAGTCACATGCAAAAACAAAACCAAAAGAACAGCTGAATCCCCATTAAGGTTGGCAGCACCATTCTGCGATAGTGATATACCGACGATAGGTTAATTTGGCTTTGAGAAAACCAAATCAGTATAGCTCGGGCATAAAAGTTATTCTGAAGTTAACTTATTCCAAGTTTAACTGGACATTGAGAAATTGGGCCTAAGGCCTACTCGTTGCTTTGAGAAAACCAAATTGGATAACTGCAGTATAGCTCGAGCATAAAAGTTATTCTGAAATTAACTTATTCCAAGTTTAACTGGACATTGCGAAATTGGGCCTAAAGCTGACACTTGAATTATTTATTTTTTTTTATGAAGCAAAATTCCAAAATGCTTATTTGAGTTTTCTAGGTCCACAAACCCATGCTCCTCAACAACTAAAAAGTTTTTCCCTCACTGCCGTTTACAACAGAGCTCATAGAAAGTTAATATATATAAATACATTTTGATGTGCAACATGCAGCAGTTTGGGAGTCCCAGAAAAAAAATAAAACCAAATCATCAGCAATCCAAGTTAAAGTTGGCTGCACCATAAGCCGATAGTGATATATCGATGATAGGTACCCAGCGGGCAAACACCTCCGTTTTTACCGAGCGTCCGCCTTCTCTTACGTTTTCGTATTAAATGTTATCGATGATTACACTTTTTATATCGCAAGTACTCAAATGAATACAACAGTTCTGTGACCGTCAACAAGTAATCATATAAATAGGTAAGTACAAACAGAAAACTAGTTTTAAAATATTTATGTTAATATAAAATGTTTAATTTTATTTTAAAAAAAACCATGGATATGAAACTGGAAGGTTTTTGGAGCAACGGCTACAGTGAGAGTATAAATACCCAACCAGCCTTTCACAACATTCTACGAGCTTGAGAAAAAAATTCAGAATGAGGGTCTTCAAAACTTTAATGGGGATAATTTATTTATTTATTTATTTATTTAATTGTTGAATGATTCTTAATGCTATAGTATTGCTACTATAAATTAAAGCATTAATCACAGATATTAAAATGTAAAATGTAAGAGTATTAATCTAAATTATATATTTTAAACAATTATTTATAAAATGGAATCAAATGAAAAAGAATTACATATTGAAAGTTATGCTTAAGTTGGACTGTAATGTATTTTTCAGGCGTTAAAATTAAGTTTTATAATATGATTCTAAATTAATTTTAAAACGGTGTGCACTGCGTATAGATTTAATGTAGGGAGGAAGATTGTTCCACAGTCGAACAGCAAAGATAAAGAACTGCCTATCAGAAGAGGCTAGTTTGGTTCTCAAGCAAACGAGGTTGCTCACACGTTGGGACGATGTTAACTTTATGTTGGCATACAAATACTCAGGTTCTTGTGTATATATAATTTTGTGTAGGAAGCGAAGAATTCTAAAGTTAATTAAAGACGTTAGATCTAGATCCAACAGTCTATTAGCGTAACCCGTTACGTGGTCTGCCCTTTTGAGGCCAAACACGTAACGGGCTACATTATTATACGCTACCCTCAACTTCCTTTGGCTTGCAGCGTCGCATTTGCCAAAAATTTCAATGCCATGCAAAAGTTTAGGCAATATTAAAGATTTCGCGATCAATATTCTTATGTTAAGGGGTAGGAATTTCTGGGTGAGCCAAAGTTGCCTTAAAACGCCACACGTTTTTCCCACAGCTTTATTCACCTGACTATCCCATGATAAGGTCCTGTTCAGGGTGATTCCTAAGCTTTCAGCTTTATCTATGTAGTGAATTACTGTCGAATCTATTTGCTTGGGAATGTTGTCAGTAATCAGGTGCTTTTTGTAAATTAAGATACATTTGGATTTAGACGGGTTAATACACAAACCATTAACATTGACCATTAACATTGACTTTTGTAAGTATATATTTAATTTATAACTAAATGTGTTCTTTATTTTGCCTTTGATTAGGTGAATGAATTGTAATCCTCTGCGAGAAATCTTTGATGACAGCCAGGCGAGCCATCACTCTTGGCGCGGCACTGATTTAAAAAAACAGCATTAGGGGTCTGAGAGTGACGCTGACCATTCGAAGTAAGTGTTGTATATACGTTGCATATTTACATTGTATTCTGAAAATAATACGATTCTTATACATTTTTATAGATGCCTTTACAAAAAAATTTTCCCAGGAGGATGTTAGATGACCGGGTGACGAAAATTGTGACATGTAAAGAAAAAAATTGTATTCTTATTCGTATAAATAACATATAAATTAACACATATTAATTAAAATTAATATAAAATAAATAGGGAATATTTAGTATCGTCAATTGAATCTTTTTTAATACGTTCTCGAGCCCATTTTTGAATCATTCTCGTTTATGGTAAACGGGTTCGTTTTCACATCCATTCTCGACACTTTTTCGATACGAAAACGGATCCGATCGCAACTATCGCTAACGAAGGTTTTGCTGCCACAAACTAAGCGACAGGTGACACTTTTTCGAGTGTCGTTCTCGACAGTTATGTAAGAGAAAAGTTTGAGAAATTGTCGAAAACGGACCCTTTCTCGAAACCGATTGCCTGCTGGGTAGAGACTCAAGATTTTGAAATTAAGCTCTCGAACGCGTGCACACACACATTCATACATTCAAACAATGACTGTGGGCGTAAAGTCTAGTGTTGAGGTTACAAAGTTTAAAAAATTTATAAGCAGATGCTTAAGCAGCATTTTAATTATATACATAAGCAGAGTCCGTCGAAGCTGTTACAGCTGTTTCTCTAGGCAATCAGTCCAAAGTAGAGCGTTACATAAAATTTCTTATTTTAAATTTACTGTTGAATTATGTCATGCAAGTACTTTCCAACTACAAGATTCGAGCATTTAAAGCAGTGATGTCCAAAATTTAAGAAGGCAGCCACGCGTGGTTGGCAAGAAAAATTCTGCCGGCGTTGCAGCCAACACATATATAGAGAGAGAGAATATGTGTATTCTATAAATAGAACGTTTGGCAGCTTGTTCTCGTACGATGCGCGTGTTCGGCTGCATGTGCTCCCACGACTCATGTGTTCGGCTGAAGTCAAACGCGCAGTCATTCGCTATGCTGCATTCGTGTTTCGCTGCTTCGCACACAAGCGCAACGCTTTTATTGTGTGAGTTTGGACACCACTGATTTAAAGTATTAATATCTGTTATTTATATTTTGATTCAGTCGAGCAACATATATTAAATTTTATTAAAGTAAACATTTCATAAACACAAATTAAATTCCAAAGGTGGGTAGGTAGCGCTCCGACAATATATTAAGAGTTGGCTAATTGAATTCTCTGCATGTAAAAACGAATTGCAGGCAATGAGCGTTTATTGTGATTCCGGCTCTTGCTCAACAAGGTGTTTAATATTGTCCTCCGACTCCAGCTCAAGTTCTTTCTCCGACTTTTGTCCTGGCTCTTGATCCAGAGCGTTTATTTCTTTTTGTTTGCTATTCGGGTCTTCTAATTTATGATCCATATTTTGCTCCAGTCCCTGCTCCAGGTCTTGCTCCAGTTCCTGTTTTAGGTTTGGTTCCAGTTCCTGCTCCAGTAATTGCTTCATCTCTAGCTCAGAATGTTGCTCCGGCTTTTGCCCCGGCTCTTGAACCAGAGCAGGTATTTCCTTTTCTTTGCTGTTAGGCTCTTCTAATTTATGATCCATGTCTTGCTTCAGTTCCTGCTTTAGCTCAAGCTCTTGCTGCACGCTTTGCTCTTGAGCCATTTCTTGTTTTTTAATCTCTGTTATGTATAAAAAAAACCATTTAATTATATACAACCTAAAATTGCACATTAAAATGCAAACCTAAATATTGTGCGAATCTGGCCTGTAGATTCTCAATTTCAGCATCCAGATTAATGTCTTCTTCCATTACCTGTGAGAATCGCTCATTAAGTTCTTCGGCAGAGTGCACTGCATGCTCTGTGTGCAAAGCATCCTGTATTTCCTGCAGTGTGTTTTCGGCTTTTTCATGCGCATTTCGTAAAATTACTGCTTCATTTTCCAACTGCGTTAAGTAAATTAGCTTTGCAGCCAAACTAGCGGTTTTGTTAGAATTCATTTTATTTTAGAAAATAAAAAAACTGCCGTACGATAAAAGTCAAGCGCGTTAGTGAAAGCAGTTAAGTTACAAAATGATCGATTAATTTATAGATATGTCAAAATTTTTGACCGTTGGTCTCTAACTATCGATAGAACTAAGTCGATACACTGACGCAGGGGTGGGGGGTGGTACATATAACACTAATGCCATGAGGCCAACCTTGAAAACAATGACAAAAATAGCAAATACATTTTAGGCATTTTCATTTTTGAAAGGTAGCAACTCATTTTGGCCATTTTCGCTTTACGTATTAGCTCCGAAACATTTTACCGAAAAATGAAATCTCCCTAACTTCTGGCACACCGACGGTATTTTTTTTTAAAGATTTGAAAACCAGCTAGAGCCAAAATCTCCAGAGATTTCTGGCACACCCCCGATGTATATAAATAAAGCAATAAATAAATTTTTTACCTTTCATAGGCATAAAAGCTGTCATAAGTTGATTAGTCTGAATCGTTTGCGAAGTTTTGACGTGAGAAACACTTTTCAGATGGGCTTTAACAGCTTTTTCAGCATCATGTTCAACTGTGAATTTGACATTACACTTTCTGCACTCCGCCGTGTCAGTGTTTCTTTTTTCCAACCACTCTTTATAAGCTTCAACTTTCAGCCATTCATCTAAAAATTTACAGAAATATTTCTTTTTCTTCGGAGGTCCTCCGTCCACACTGGCCATTTTCGACATTTTTGTATGTTCAACGAACCTAATCAATAAAAATAAACACATTCGACATATGAATATTCCATCTTCCACAAAATTAATTTCACAATAATAACAAGTATGAGAAATAAAAAAGGATAATACTTACAAAATTTTGTGCAATACATTGAGTGAAAACTATGGTAGAGGTGTAATTATACTTGAAGAACAACGGAGAGTGCAATGCAACTATAAAACCGATTCCTCTCCGTTGATCTTCAAGTATAATTACACCTCTACCATAGTTTTCACTCAATGTATTGCACAAAATTTTGTAAGTATTATCCTTTTTTATTTCTCATTACTAAATAAGATGGAATATTCATATGTCGAATGTGTTTATTTTTATTGGTTAGGTTCGTTGAACATACAAAAATGTCGAAAATGGCCAGTGTGGACGGAGGACCTCCGAAGAAAAAGAAATATTTCTGTAAATTTTTAGATGAATGGCTGAAAGTTGAAGCTTATAAAGAGTGGTTGGAAAAAAGAAACACTGACACGGCGGAGTGCAGAAAGTGTAATGTCAAATTCACAGTTGAACATGATGCTGAAAAAGCTGTTAAAGCCCATCTGAAAAGTGTTTCTCACGTCAAAACTTCGCAAACGATTCAGACTAATCAACTTATGACAGCTTTTATGCCTATGAAAGGTAAAAAATTTATTTATTGCTTTATTTATATACATCGGGGGTGTGCCAGAAATCTCTGGAGATTTTGGCTCTAGCTGGTTTTCAAATCTTTAAAAAAAATACCGTCGGTGTGCCAGAAGTTAGGGAGATTTCATTTTTCGGTAAAATGTTTCGGAGCAAATACGTAAAGCGAAAATGGCCAAAAAGAGTTGCTATCTTTCAAAAATGAAAATGCCTAAAATGTATTTGCCATTTTTGTCATTGTTTTCAAGGTTGGCCTCATGGCATTATAGTGCATTTACACTGGCGCCGCAAGCAGCGCCTTTAGCATTTCGCCTTAAGGTCTTCGATATTTTTAGCCTTTACCATACAAAATGTGTCCGTTAAGTTTGAATTTAGCGACTTTTTTTTACCGATGAATCGATACTTTTGGTCAAATTACTGATGGCGGCAACAGGAATCAGCTGATTCAAAATCAAAACAAATGTGCAAGCTCAAAATTATTTAAAATACTCAATATTTTTATTATTATTGCAATTTTAAGTTTATGTCGGACAAAGAGAAAGCGCAACAAATTTGGCCCCAGATACTCAAATGCCATTTTTTGCTTAACAAGTTTGCAGAACTCCTTCTGACAACCTGGCAACGGTTCTGTACTCGGCGGCTGAGCCCAGGCTGTACTAAGCTACGGCAACCCGCTTTTCTAGTAGGATGCACGCTCTTAAATTTGAGACTTCTTTTTCATTTGAGGCAAGGCATCGACTTACTTTTGAAAGAGGCTTCTTTCCATCCTAATGCTCTCCTTGAACAAATCCTCACTTAATTTTGGCACATCCATCTCCCAGTAACAACCATTGCGCTCGAGCATCCAGACACTTCGCGTGCTAATACAGTCGAACTGCGACAACATATTTAGCGCAGCCGTTGCTGCTGCCGTTTCTTCATTTTCGCAATCAATAAAACTGCTTAAAATCTGAACGCAATTATTTCCAGTATTTATAATGCTATCACCAATTTGCGTGGCCAGCATCAATAAATTTAAATTTTGATCCATTTTTAAAATTTCTTCTTCTTCAGCAATCACAACAAAAACAAACAAAAAACAGCTGTTTCTAAAGACTTTTTGCCAATGTAAATGCCTTTCGCCGCTAACCACTAAGGCTTTTTTAGCGGCGCCAGTGTAAATGCACTATTAGTGTTATATGTACCACCCCCCACCCCTGCGTCAGTGTATCGACTTAGTTCTATCGATAGTTAGAAACCAACGGTCAAAAATTTTGACATATCTATAAATTAGTCGATCATTTTGTAACTTAACTGCTTTCACTAACGCGCTTGACTTTTATCGTACGGCAGTTTTTTTTATTTTCTAAAATAAAATGAATTCTAACAAAACCGCTAGTTTGGCTGCAAAGCTAATTTACTTAACGCAGTTGGAAAATGAAGCAGTAATTTTACGAAATGCGCATAAAAAAGCCGAAAACACACTGCAGGAAATACAGGATGCTTTGCACACAGAGCATACAGTGCACTCTGCCGAAGAACTTAATGAGCGATTCTCACAGGTAATGGAAGAAGACATTAATCTGGATGCTGAAATTGAGAATCTACAGGCCAGATTCGCACAATATTTAGGTTTGCATATTAATATGCAATTTTAGGTTGTATATAATTAAATGGTTTTTTTTATACATAACAGAGATTAAAAAACAAGAAATGGCTCAAGAGCAAAGCGTGCAGCAAGAGCTTGAGCTAAAGCAGGAACTGAAGCAAGACATGGATCATAAATTAGAAGAGCCTAACAGCAAAGAAAAGGAAATACCTGCTCTGGTTCAAGAGCCGGGGCAAAAGCCGGAGCAACATTCTGAGCTAGAGATGAAGCAATTACTGGAGCAGGAACTGGAACCAAACCTAAAACAGGAACTGCAGCAAGACCTGGAGCAGGGACTGGAGCAAAATATGGATCATAAATTAGAAGACCCGAATAGCAAACAAAAAGAAATAAACGCTCTGGATCAAGAGCCAGGACAAAAGTCGGAGAAAGAACTTGAGCTGGAGTCGGAGGACAATATTAAACACCTTGTTGAGCAAGAGCCGGAATCACAATAAACGCTCATTGCCTGCAATTCGTTTTTACATGCAGAGAATTCAATTAGCCAACTCTTAATATATTGTCGGAGCGCTACCTACCCACCTTTGGAATTTAATTTGTGTTTATGAAATGTTTACTTTAATAAAATTTAATATATGTTGCTCGACTGAATCAAAATATAAATAACAGATATTAATACTTTAAATCAGTGGTGTCCAAACTCACACAATAAAAGCGTTGCGCTTGTGTGCGAAGCAGCGAAACACGAATGCAGCATAGCGAATGACTGCGCGTTTGACTTCAGCCGAACACATGAGTCGTGGGAGCACATGCAGCCGAACACGCGCATCGTACGAGAACAAGCTGCCAAACGTTCTATTTATAGAATACACATATTCTCTCTCTATATATGTGTTGGCTGCAACGCCGGCAGAATTTTTCTTGCCAACCACGCGTGGCTGCCTTCTTAAATTTTGGACATCACTGCTTTAAATGCTCGAATCTTGTAGTTGGAAAGTACTTGCATGACATAATTCAACAGTAAATTTAAAATAAGAAATTTTATGTAACGCTCTACTTTGGACTGATTGCCTAGAGAAACAGCTGTAACAGCTTCGACGGACTCTGCTTATGTATATAATTAAAATGCTGCTTAAGCATCTGCTTATAAATTTTTTAAACTTTGTAACCTCAACACTAGACTTTACGCCCACAGTCATTGTTTGAATGTATGAATGTGTGTGTGCACGCGTTCGAGAGCTTAATTTCAAAATCTTGAGTCTCTACCCAGCAGGCAATCGGTTTCGAGAAAGGGTCCGTTTTCGACAATTTCTCAAACTTTTCTCTTACATAACTGTCGAGAACGACACTCGAAAAAGTGTCACCTGTCGCTTAGTTTGTGGCAGCAAAACCTTCGTTAGCGATAGTTGCGATCGGATCCGTTTTCGTATCGAAAAAGTGTCGAGAATGGATGTGAAAACGAACCCGTTTACCATAAACGAGAATGATTCAAAAATGGGCTCGAGAACGCATTAAAAAAGATTCAATTGACGATACTAAATATTCCCTATTTATTTTATATTAATTTTAATTAATATGTGTTAATTTATATGTTATTTATACGAATAAGAATACAATTTTTTTCTTTACATATCACAATTTTCATCACCCGGTCATCTAACATCCTCCTGGGAAAACTTTTTTGTTAACGCATCTATAAAAATGTATAAGAATCGTATTATTTTCAGAATACAATGTAATGTGGCGTTTATACTACAGCGAGTTTGCTATCGATATCGTCATCGACGCAATAACGCAGAATTGGTGTTCACACTGGCACAAAAGTGTGTAATGCATTATACGTGAAGTGAGCAGCAGCTGCTTTGTTTTGATTTCGCTGATAGAAAATAATTATATTAAAAGAAAAATATGAACTCAATCAATCTTTTGTAACTATTATGTGCAATGGAGCAGAATAATGCAATGTTGACAAAATGCATGAATATGGCGGGAACGTCTGCAGCAACATTTGCTTTGCTAGATGACCCAGGACGCCGTCGTAGCATTTGGACACTTGTGGGCAATATGAATGCTAGTGCCGAAGCAGTTCGTCAAGCTTTAGCTATAGAGTTTTTAAATAATAATGAAAATTAAATAAACAATTAAGATTTATGCCATTATTTTTAATTTTATTATAAACTACTCCGCACGACGGGCTCTAATGATATTCAAAACTTCGTTCTGGAACTTGGCCGAATCTTTCGCCAATTGCTTCATAACCGCCAATTTTTCCTCCTCAATGGCAACTAATTTTGCTGAGTTGTCGACCTGGCGTCTCTTTGCCCCCGAACATGACGTCTCTGTCATCGAGCTGTCGCTGCAACTCGGCTTCTCTTCAATTAACCGCGAGAAGTCTGTAAGAATTGTATCTATTATATTAAATATATGCAATATTTAATTCAATATATTACCTAGGCTATCGGCTATGGGTGGCAGTCCACAGTGTCCGACTTATTGAGTGCTCTGGCCACGCTCTCAAAATACTCCCATGTAGACGGCGTGCCACCGGAAGGTCCTACCTTTGCACATTCAGCCCTATAAATACATTTATGTAAATAAGCAATTAACAAAAGTTAATCAAAGAGCTGTTATTTTTTTTTAACTTACCTGTATTTTTTCATTAGATTTTCCACCTTGTTTTTTATTTCCATGTGGGATGGTCCATAATCCATCAATTGTTCCGCCATTTCCTTATAAATGTGGGAGTTTTTCCGGGCTCCCCGAAACCCATCAATGTTGTCACCCAAAGCTCTATAAGCGCTTTCGTTGTTGCAGTCGACCACAAAAATCTCTTATCATAGCCTGTAATTAAGTTAAAATGTTTTAAACATACATATTATATTAAAAAAAAACAATTGCTTACCATTTTGTTGCGACATGTTAACAATTAATTGCTGTTTATTTTTTTTCATTGTTTGCCGGCAAACCGTTTTTTGAATTAGTGGTGATAGTTGAGAACGATATACGAAAATGGGCAGTTCCTTTTGAGTCAATCGAATATATTAGTTACGTAAACCGAATACACGAAACTGCATCCAAACTAAACTCAACTTTTTGTCACCACTAGGCCCCTATGCTATTTGTATTGGGAAAGAAGCTGCTTGTTGGCATTTAACGCAAAACGCAAGACGCAACCGTAGTGTGAACACCATATAAATATCCAACGTATATAGAACACTTACTTCGAATGGTCAGCGTCACTCTCAGACCCCTAATGCTGTTTTTTAAATCAGTGCCGCGCCAAGAGTGATGGCTCGCCTGGCTGTCATCAAAGATTTCTCGCAGAGGATTACAATTCATTCACCTAATCAAAGGCAAAATAAAGAACACATTTAGTTATGAATTAAATATATACTTACAAAAGTTTTGAAGACCTTAATTCTGAATATTTTCTCAAGCTCGTAGAATGTTGTGAAAGGCTGGTTGGGTATTTATACTCTCACTGTAGCCGTTGCTCCAAAAATCTTCCAGTTTCATATCCATGGTTTTTTTTTTAAAAATAAAATTAAACATTTTATATTAACATAAATATTTTAAAACTAGTTTTCTGTTTGTACTTAACTATTTATATGATTACTTGTTGACGGTCACAGAACTGTTGTATTCATTTGAGTACTTGCGATATAAAAAGTGTCATCATCGTTAACATTTAATACGAAAACGTAAGAGAAGGCGGACGCTCGGTAAAAACGAAGGTGCTTTTATCTAGTTATTAAACGAAATTTAAAGTAAAGTCAAACTACCCTTCCTTGCTAGGCAGCAACAAGCGGATTGAAACAAAAACCTCGGCAAAGCTTGCCCAGCAAAATATGAAGCAAATGCACACGTATACAAATACTAATGTATTTTTACCGCCACTTCCCCCTTTCCCCTAAAAGCCGCTGAAAGTGAATACAAACTGAAACAGACTTGGGTCTCTCTGCTATGAGTTAACATTTTGAGCGAGCATAACATAATGTTAACAATCATGGGTCACTCTCGTTCACAGTTTAGTGGAAACCAAAACAGTACTAGAAATGTCCCATCTATAACATTATTTGGTTAGTGCATCGGTATAGGTGGCCTTATAGTGCATTTACACTGGCTCCGTAAGCAACGCCTTTAGCATTTCGCCTTAAGGTCTTCGATATATTTAGCCTTTACCATACAAAATGTGTCAATTAAATTTGAATTTAGTGACTTTTTCTTCTCCTTTTGAATATTGCACAGGCTAGCAGTCGATATGCCAAACAAACTGGCAACGGTTCTGTACTCGGCAGATGAGCCCAGGCTGTACTAAGCTACGGCAACCCGCTTGTCTAGTGGGATGCACGCTCTTAAATTAGGGTCCTTCCTTTCCATTATAGGCAAGGCATCGACTAACTTTTGAAAGAGGCTTCTTTCCATCCTGAAGCTCACCTTGAACAAATCCTCACTCAACTTTGGCACATCCATATCCCAAATACAACCATTGCGCTTGAGCATCCAGACACTTCGCTTGCTAATACAGTCGAACTACGACAACATATTTAGCGCAGCCGTTGCTGCTGCCGCTTCTTCGTTTCCGCAATCAAAAAAATTTCTTAATATGAATTATTATTATATATTGCAGTATTATTAATGCTATCACCAATTTGCGTGGCCAGCATTAATAAATTTAAATTTTGATCCATTTTTAAAATTTCTTCTTCTTCAGCAATCACAACAAAAGTAAACAAAAAACAGCTGATTCTAAAGACTTTTTGCCAATGTAAATGACTTTCGCCGCTAACCACTAAGGCTTTTTTAGCGACGCCAGTATAAATGCACTATAAGAGTCCAAAACATAAGAAAAAAAGTATAATATCACAGGTTTGGAAATATTTTAAGAAGTCTGACAACAATAAATTTGCAAAGGGCCTTAACTGCGGAAAGGAGTATAAAACGAGCGGTAATACTTCCAATTTGTTCGATCATCTTAAAAGATTCCATCCTGGCTTGGAAGTTCATGTCGCAGATTCCAGCACTCCAGCTGTATGCATTCAATAGCTTCTTACCTTTATAGTGCATTTACACTGGCGCCGCAAGCAGCGCCTTTAGCATTTCGCCTTAAGGTCTTCGATATTTTTAGCCTTTACCATACAAAATGTGTCCGTTAAGTTTGAATTTAGCGACTTTTTCTCGCGCCGCTAGAGCGCCGCAATTCTACCGGCTCAAATAAAGGCCTTATTTTTTACCGATGAATCGATACTTTTGGTCAAATTACTGATGGCGGCAACAGGAATCAGTTGATTCAAAATCAAAACAAATGTGCAAGCTCAAAATTATTTAAAATACTAAATATTTTTATTATTATTGCAATTTTAAGTTTATGTCGGACAAAGAGAAAGCGCAACAAATTTGGCCCCAGATACTCAAATGCCATTTTTTGCTTAACAAGTTTGCAGAACTCCTTCTGACAACCTGGCAACGGTTCTGTACTCGGCGGCTGAGCCCAGGTTGTACTAAGCTACGGCAACCCGCTTTTCTAGTAGGATGCACGCTCTTAAATTTGAGACTTCTTTTTCATTTGAGGCAAGGCATCGACTTACTTTTGAAAGAGGCTTCTTTCCATCCTAATGCTCTCCTTGAACAAATCCTCACTTAATTTTGGCACATCCATCTCCCAATAACAACCATTGCGCTCGAGCATCCAGACACTTCGCGTGCTAATACAGTCGAACTGCGACAACATATTTAGCGCAGCCGTTGCTGCTGCCGTTTCTTCATTTTCGCAATCAATAAAACTGCTTAAAATCTGAACGCAATTATTTCCAGTATTTATAATGCTATCACCAATTTGCGTGGCCAGCATCAATAAATTTAAATTTTGATCCATTTTTAAAATTTCTTCTTCAGCAATCGTAAATGACTTTCGCCGCTAACCACTAAGGCTTTTTTAGCGGCGCCAGTGTAAATGCACTATAAGGTCCGTATCCAGCACAATTAAAAAATCCTGGCCGGAATTTGTGGTATATTTTGGAAGCGTGAGCACAAGATTTTATAGTGCGACCATAAAATATATGGCATTTTGACTTAAATAGCTTCAAAGTGCTAATCATTCCAATATTTTATAGCCTTTAAGTAGGTTGATTAATATTATAAATAAAATTTGTCATATCAAAATAAAAAATATAATTAAAAAAAACATAATTAAGAAGTGAAACCAGTTTTTTTTTCTTGTCTATCAACATATATTACTGCATAAAAAACCATATAAGCAAAGAACACGGCGACACCGGTAGCACAAATGTTGTTGGTTGCTGCCCTGGGCACAACAAAATATATGATTTGGTATTTCCTGAGCCCAGCACCAGTGTAAATACTGTATTAAATCGATACTATCTATAAGCAGGTTAGTATTTTTTGCTACGTTGCTGGATAAGGTCCGTATCCAGCACAATTAAAAAATTCTGTCCGGAATTTGTGGTATATTTTGGAAGCGTGGTCACAATATTTTATAGAGCGACCATAGTCCACTAATTTGTGGTAAAAATATGGCATTTTGACTTAAATAGCTTAAAAGTACTGGGTCACACTGAGTTATTTAAATTTAAGTTTAAAATATATAATTTAAAAAAAAAACATAATAAAGTGAAACCAGTTTTTTTCTTGTCTATTAAAATATAATACTGCATTAAAAACCATAAATGCAAATAACACGGCGACACCGGTAGCACAAATGTTGTTGGTTGCTGACCTGGGCACAACAAAATATATGAGTTGGTATTTCCTGAGCGCAGTGTGTACATACTGTTTTAAATCGATGCCATCGATAAGCAGTTCAGTATTTTTTGCTACGTTGCTGGATACCTAGATCGCACCCAGCCAAAAGAAAAACAATTCCCGCGTTGCGACGATTTTGTATGGAAAATTTTTTTTCGCTGCGCAGGATACCGACCTATACCTAGAACGCAAGCAGCCAAAAAAATAAAACAATTCCCGCTGCGATGATTTTGTATGGAAACATTTTTTTTTCGCTGTGCAAGATACCCACCTTTAACACACAAATTTCAATAAATTTAAACAGCGCGCAACAGATGCTGTCTATGATGACGTAGATGTACAGTAGATTGGTTTTTTGAAACAAAGAATCCGCAATCTGGTTGCTCTTTCATTAATGCTCGCAAATGAGCTCTGTTTACGGAACGCGTTTGTAACGATCAGAAGCCAGACAACCCAAAAATAAATATTAGATATGAATGCCAATTTATTCAATTGTTACAAAATGAACACTCCCACTTAATGATTGGCATGCTTAGGCTGCCGGTAGTTATCGATAGATAAACGTCTTATTGCTCATTAGATTTATTTGTTTCACTACTTTAAAAAATTAATACGTACTTTCTACTTAGTGCTCGGTTTATAAACTACAAATTATTATGAAATTTAGGTTTAGTTGTTCACTTTTTTGCTTATAACATTACAAAAAATGTTCACCGGCAATCTGTCAACGACCGTTACACTTTCAAAAATTCAAAAAGTTACAATTACTATACCTATTTTATATGCAAATAATTGTTTTTGTTTTTCTCTAAGTTTTTTGTTAGCTGCAAAATTAATGTATATATATATATATATATGTGTGTGTTCGTGTGTGTATTATATAAGTGTCGGTGCGTTTCGTTACTGTTCGTTTTCTTACACTGTCCTGGTTTTCGGGGTAAGCCACGTGGCTTAGAAGCTTGATTTTACATTTTTAAATGTACGGTGTATTGCACGTGCGCTCTTCTTTCTCTCGCTCTCTCGCTCTCTCTCTCTCTCTCTTTTTCTCATTCTAATGGCTATTGCACTAACATACTCTTAAAGTAAAAAGTTTAGTTGATTTTTATAACGCTTTTAAATCAAATTTAAAATGGAAACAAAGGTATGTAAACAAGTATTTATATATATGTATATATATAAATGGTATATAGGTAAAATTTATGCATACACACACGCTTACATATGTTTTCTGCCGTTTACCAAAAACTATGTATGTATATTAAAACGCGTGACTTAATGATATATTATTTTTACATACTTTCTCTCTTTGTACAATCGCCAACAATGCCCAGTTGTATGTTGTATATGTGTTGCAAATATAACACTTTTGCAAGCAATTGAGGAAGGGCGGAGGGGATGAGGTTGAGGTTGAGGTTGGCTGACCAGACGAGGTTTTTTCGTTGTCTTTCCACAAATATTTGCACTCACTTTCACAGCAAACATTAAACGCCGACCAATATCCACAAATACAGATATATAGAACATCTACATAAATATTTGTACACAGGACACAGGTATGTATGCACGAAGCTGCGATATCCGGCGCTATTTAGCGATAATTTCTGTGTCGCTTTTGCGGTACTCATCATTTTGTTTTCATTACAATGATCGGTTCGAGTATCTTAAGCATATCATTATTCTCCGGTGCGCTTGTGTTGCCACCGCCGCCACCACCGCCACCACCACCACCGCCGGCGCTACCTCCGCCAGCGCCCGCTGATGATGTCGTCTGTAGTTTACTATAGCCCTGCTGATGCTGATTAAGGCTAACCAGACGCTGCTGCTGCTGCTGCTGCTGCTGATTGATGATAATCGTCTCGTGATGGGGCTGCGCTTGTAGGCTGCCGGCCATCTGTTGGAGTTCATGCTGCTGGAGCTGCTGTAGGGCGGCCAGCTGTTGATCATTTGATGTCTCACCATCCAGCTGCGAATCGGTTTTTACAACAAAACTTTCACCGCCATCGGTATCATTGTCATACAGCTGTTCTGTCGTCTCCTCCTCCTCCTCCTCCTCCTCGGTTTTGGTATGAAACTCAGCGCTGGCGCTGCTGCTCGTCCGTGGCGTATGGCTGCGCATGCGTCGAAGTCGCGCATACTCGGCCTGCTTGGACAGACGCTCCTTGCGCTCCTCACTGTTCTCCGTAGCGCGTATTTGAGCGCGCTTAAGACGCGCTCGCTCCGACAGCTTGTGCAGTCGCACCGAACGCTGCTCGGGCGACTCATTCGCACGCACTGCACGCTGATGCGCCGCCATTTTATCGAGTCGGATTCGCTTCTCATCCTCCGTTTCGTATTTGTTGACGCCACTGCGTCGCGGCGTCGATGGACCACTCGACAGCTGATGCACGACGCCATCGCCATCGGCCGTGGAATGTGCATGTATCTGATGCTGGGCTTGTTCAATGGATTGGCCGCGTCCGCGTCGCTGTGTTAAATGCGGCGCGGCAAGCATTTGATTCAGCTCTTGCTCCAGCAACGTATTGGCCTTTAGATGCTCCTCACTCACAGTCAACAGACTGGTCTTTCGCGGTCGTCCCCTACCCATTTTGGGGAACTCTTGCACCAACTGCTGTTGTTGCTGCTGCTGCTGCTGCTGTTGCTGTTGCGGCTGTTGCTGTTGCGTTTGCTCTAAGCCAGTGACAGTGAGCGTGGGATTTGTGCCCGCCGGAGCCGTTAGTATATTGTATTGGCCAGCTGCTGCTGTCGGACTGCTGCCGCCGCTGGCGTTCGCAAAATGCACTGGCGTAAACGGCGGCGGCACCGTATTCGGACCAATGCCCAACTGGAAGCCATTGTGATACATGGGATAATACGCGGTCGTTGCGGTGCCATTTGCGCCAGTGATTGTTGTGCCGCTACCGGTTACGGTAACGGTACCGGTACCGGTGCCTGTTGTGCCGCCGCTGCTATTAGCCGTTGCCGGGAACGTGGCCAGATAGGGCAACTGATTGTATAGCTGAGTTGTTGAATTTGTTGTCGTCAGTCCGGACTTAAGCCCCTTCTGTTGCTCCCCCGCTGCGGCCACAATGACCTTCGTCTCGTTTTGGGCCAGCGTAACAGTCCCGCTGCTATCGGTCGTCTCGCCGGACTGCAAAAATCCAAGCAGGTAGCAAATGAGAATAAAATGTTTGGGGTTATGTTTCGAGCAACAAACTAAGTATGGCTATGTTTAGCTAAAATAACTGGCGAAAACAAATTATAAATAACACAAAAGGTTTCTTACAAGTTAAAATATAGATACAGTGCAGTGTTTCTTTCTTGTTGCTTTAGCAAATTTAAGTCCGTCATAAATTTTTTACCTATACAATACGTAAGCAATGATATCTTTAGATGTTATCTGTACAAGTTTAAATAAATTTATGGCAGTCTTATGCTATACTCATTCGATGGTAAACCAATTTACCTAACCCACAAGCTTCATTGTGATTAAAATAAATATTACAATTTTTCTTCCAAAACCCAATTTTCAATCTAGTATATGGATTACAATATGCATAGTAGTTAGATAATTTAAGTTTAATATCGTTACCCAAAATATTAAAGACTAGCCTCTTAATTTAAATCTATTTAATATAGGGATAAGATCTGGTAACCTTTACAAAATGAACTGCAATAAATAGACCTTGACCAAAGTTTCAAAAACTGAGGGACAAGTTTGCATAGAAAGATTTATATACATTATGTGGTCGGATATGTTTCCATCTATGCGTTACACAATTTATAACAATATTATTATACACTTTGCAAGTGTATAAACCGTGTAGTTAAGCTTAAACAATTTAAAAATATCTACTTCTGTTAAACGCTGAACGTATCAGCTGTTATATTCTATATACAAGGGTATTTCATATTCGGCAAACCGATTTAATATTTTTAGCAATTCTTTACTTTTGTTACAATTTAATTTGGGCCATTTTTTTGCGCAGACTTTCTATTTACATTAAACATTAGTGAGTTAGCATTAAAACGTTTCCCCTTCAAGGCGTCCTCACACTACGCAGTGGTGTGAGCGAGAAAGACAGACAGACAGACAGACAGACAAACAAACAAACAGACAGACAGAGATTAAATATTCAGATGCAACATATTTTTTGAATTGAAGACACATTTTCCGTTTTAATCAGCTTTCAGTTTTAGTTTTTCATATACATATATATATACAAAGGTGGTGATCTTTTTTTTTTTTTTTTTTTTTTTTGGTATTTGTTATCGTATTTTACATGATTATTAGGTAATTATTTTCTGTTTGAATATACATGGGCATGGGCTCAAAAAAAACTTTTAATTTCGAGTTTTGCTTTTTCGCTCTTGATTTTGCTCAACTTTCAGCTCAATTTCTTTATCAATATATTAAAAGTATAAAACTTAAAACGCCGACTACGTCTGTAAGTCTTCTTACGAGGGACAAAAATAACACCAAGCAATATTTAGGAAAATATGAAAAAATAAACTATATGTAAATGGAACAACACAACAAAAAAGAATCTTTGGCTTAGTGCTTATTTTCACCCTTCTCTGGCTCGTTTCAGTTCTTGCTTGATCATCTCTTCACTTTCTCACTCTCACTTTATCTCTCTCTCTCTCTCTCTCTCTCTCTCTCTATCTCTCTGTCTCTCTCCCTTTCTGTCTGTATGTCTGGCTATTCTGGCGTTGTGGCCTGCATACGCACCTGAAGTTCCACCATATTTGCGTATTTCTGCTTATAGAACTCGAGCTGATTGGCAATGCTAAAGTGCGGCACATGCGTCTGCAGCAATTTACCAGTTTTGCCTGGCTCCTCGCCATAGATTTGTTGCACGAATATGCTGCCCGCTTCGGCAGCCCCGCTGCCGCCGGCAACGCCATCGATCAGCTGCTGGGCGCCCAGTGAGTAGCGTGGCTGCTGTTGTTGTTGTTGCTGCTGCTGCTGCTGTTGGAGTAACTGCTGCTGCTGCTGCTGCTGCTGCTGCTGTTGTTGCTGATGTTGCTGTTGCTGCTGGGGCTCCTGTTTTAGCTGCATTGTGGGACGCAGCGTACCGGGGGCTATAAACATATTCTGTCCCATATACTCGATGGCCTGATGCTGTTGATAGGCAGCCGCTGGCGCTGCTGTCACAAGATGCTGTTGGCCATCGGCAGTAACCGTTATCGCTGCTGTTGCTGTGTTGTTGCCACTGCTGCTGGTTGCAGGCGCTGACGACGACGAGACGTTTGCCTGATTTAAATTAATATTATGCTCATTATTACAATTGGTTGGGCCAGCTATGGAGGATGCGGCTGCTGCGGCGGCGGCAGCAGCTGCTGCTGCTGTTGCCACGACAAGCACCTGCTGCTGCTGCTGCTGCTGCTGTTGCTGCTGCTGCTGCGCGGTCAGTGAATTGGAATTGGTCGAATTGGTCGATGAAGACGACGACGAATTCAGTGGCACGCCCGCATGCACCTGCACCTGTTTGTAAATCTTTTTCTTTTCTCTGACCTTTTTTGCATAGTCGTTCAGCTTTCTCAGTCTTTCCTTCCGCTCCTCGGCTGATTCGCTGGCAATGCGTTGTCGCGCACGTGCCGCCATCTCAGCCAAACGGATCTTGCGCTGATCTGGCGTCTCGCTGGCGCGATACATGCGCATCCGTTCGGCCAGTTTGGCCAGACGCTTCAGTCGCTGGTCCGGTGATTCCATGGCGCGTCTGAGCCGCTGACGCGCCGCATTGCGTACCAAACGCATGGCGCGCTCGAGGTCGGATTCGTTTTGGCGCCGCTGCCGATTCGCCTCCGCATTGCGCAGCAAACGCTTGCGGTATTCGTCTTCGCTTTCACGCTGTCTGCGCTCGCGCATCCTCTCAGCATTGCGGGCCAAACGACGTTGGCGTGCCTCGGGACTCTCGTTCCACCGCTGCTGATGATGATGATGTTGTTGTGATTGTTGTTGTTGTTGCTGCTGCTGCTGCTGTTGTTGTTGTTGTTGTTGTTGCTGTTGTGTGTTGGTGGAGCTGACGCTGGCGGGTCCGAGCGGTGTTAGTGGTGGCTGTTGCTTTAACGAGAGTGGCTGTGAATAAGCGGGTAATGTTATTTGCAATTGTTGCTGATGAAATTGTTGTTGTTGCTGCTGTTGCTGTTGCTGTAGGTGATGATGTTGCTGCTGCTGCTGTTGAAACTGCTGCTGCTGTTGCTGCTGCTGCTGCTGCTGTTGCAGCTGCAACTGCTGCTGTTGATGGGTCGACAATGGTACCAACAGCGCTGATGGATGGTCGATAAGCAGGCGCGCATTTGGACCATTTATTGCCAGCACATGTGTCGCGTACTGTTGTTGCTGCTGATGATGGTCAAGTGTCGGCTCTATCTTTATCCCATTGGGATCTGGTTCCATTATTTGGCAAAGCCTGAACAACAATCGAAATTGTCGTCAAATTGTTGCTTGAACGTCTACTTGATCGATATGAAGATCGCTCGATCACTCGATCGCTTCCAGTCAACAATCAGTGATATGCGTATGCGTACGCCTGTCCTGTTGATAATATCGATAACTGTTTCTGCTGCTGCTGCTGCTGCTGCTGCGACTGTTGCTCGGGCGACAAAGACGTTGGCGTTTTGGTCGCCGCATTTAACAGCCGTTCGCGTTGTGTCTGGCGCTTTTGCTTGCGTTTTCGTTTTGTTTGTTGCTTCGCAATTTTGTTCGTAGTTATATAAAAAGAAATGCGCTTAAATATTGTTATCGTAATCGTTATCGCTGTTCATGTACATACATATATATAGTCATATATATATATATATATATATATATATATATATATATATGGGTGATGTCTACGTTTCTCGGCTTCTCTGTATGTATGTATATATTTCGGTTTATGTGTGCGTTTTCGATTTTAACAACTTTTGGCTGCTGCTGCTGCTGCTAGTGATGATGCCACTCTTTCTCTCTTTTTGACTCCCTCTTTGTCGCTCTCTCTCTCTTACCGTCACTGCTCATTCGTTCGTTGATTGCTGCTGTTTCGGATTCTGTTTTGCGCATCACCCCTTCTTTTTTTTTTTTGCTTTTCAATCAATTTGCAATATGCTTCTAAATGTTGATCGCTGCTGCCTCAGCTATTTTCGCCTGCTGTTGATTTTTTCGTTCTGCTTCTTCTTGCTTGTGTCGCCTCGCGCCGCCTGCACATGCAAATGTCAAAAATCATTCATATACACTCTTGGCAACAACAAAATAAAATAAAACCGTATGGTTTGTGTCTCAGCTAAACGAATTGCGCACCTTTTACTAGTCTTTTGCCGTTGCGATACTTGTTTGTTTATTTTCTTTTCTTTCCAACCGTTATTGTGATTGTGCAAAATTGACGTTGCGTGTTTTACTTTATTTTCGTTTTTAGTCGTTTCTTTTTTTCTGTGGTTACTTTCGGTGCGTGCGCACGTTTCTTCTTCTTGTTTGATAGTAAATGACAATTGGTACCGCCACCGCCGCTGTGTGCCTTCCAATGACTATACGGCTTCCAGTGACTTCCAATCGATTTTTCACATGATAATATGTACACACACACAAGCAGGCGAACACGACACGCACACTAACTTGTTCACGTTTACACAGCCTAGACAATCGACGGTTTCTATATATACATTAGCATATGCATATTGTCCTTTATAAATATTTTAAAGCAAATTTGTCACAATTGTTGCATCAGCTGCAGTTGATCGTTAACTTGGCTTTACTTTAAGTTTGCCCTACGTTTTTCCGCTTTAAATTGTCGGCATTTTGTGCAATCAATTATTGTCGCTTGTCGCCTATTTAAATGTATTCCCTGTATGCATAATAATTATACGCAAGTTCCCTTATTAAAGTCATAACGTTTCACATGTTTATCTCTCAACTTGTAATCGCGACAATTGCCAAAGTATTTGTTTGTTTTTAAGAAATTAAAAAAAAAAAACGCGCTAAACTTTCCGGCTAGCAAAATGCTTGCCGTTTTCTGTACCAACGCACACAACAACACTTCAAAAAAATAAATACAACTGGAAGTTGGAAACTGGATGTGTACGTGAGTGTATGTATTCATGTTGCAACAGCGACAAGCGAGACTTCCAGTCTACTGCTATCGACTGTATTGCGCGCAATTTCGATAAGTGTGTGCCCACTTCGATAGTTTCGCGCCACGTATATTTGGTTTGACTGATTTTTAGCTATCGCACTCTGGGTGGGAATATTTAAATGCTATTAAATACAAATTCAATAATCAAACGCATAATTAAAAAAATGTGAATGCAACTTTATTCAAGTACTCATTTTGTTTTGCTTTTGTGGTTTTTGTTTCATTCTTGTTTGAGTGTGTATTGTTGTTTGTTAATAGTGTACATAAAATATTAAAATGACAAAACATTTTTTCATAATTTTATATCAAAACTGGTTAGGGAAGGGGCCGTGTAAAAGAAGTAAGAGAAACAATTTGAAATTTCGACTAGAACTTAAGTAGTACTTATAAAATAAATATATATATATTTATTTTTTTATGTTTCTTTTTTTTTGCTTTTATTATTCTTTTGTTTTTGTATTTGTTAAATTGCTCACTAATTGTATTTTTTCAAGGGTGTTTAGGTATTTTATATTGCGTGCGCCAAATAATTCCGGACTAAATAAGATCGTGTGTTTGTGTAAGGGGTGGGGATTTAGGCTTTTAATGTTGCTATAACAATATGCCATACACATCCATATAACTATATTTATATGTACATATAGATGTGTATAAATTAGTGTATGTGTACACACATTATCCTCTGTTGTTTGCTGG
The DNA here is from genome assembly GCA_018152825.1 of Scaptomyza hsui. Lineage (NCBI taxonomy): Eukaryota > Metazoa > Arthropoda > Insecta > Diptera > Drosophilidae > Scaptomyza > Scaptomyza hsui. The sequence goes on along the minus strand of JAECXO010000054.1, from coordinate 793,696 downwards.
TTTTCATCTGTGCTAAAGTCTTTTTAATACAGCATGGGGAAAGTACACACACATACAATAACTAATCCCCATAACTTTGAGTTGCTTGTTTTTAATTTTGGCAAAAATGCACTTGAACAATTGACCGCAAGGTGTCGCCACCTGTTGCAGCAAAAATAGCCGAAATGGAGGATTGGAAGAATGTACATGTTTGTATGCAATTGCCGTTAGAAAATTCATTTGGCGGCGGCTGAAATTTGTGTACATACATACATACATACATATGTATGTATGTATATTATTGTATTGGGCCACCCCCAGCAACAGCACACTTATGTTCATATGTGTGTACATGTCAGCTCGTGAGAGGATGTGTGTGCGGGTGTATGTGTGTACATATGGGGATGAAGTTGACTTTTGCTTTTGGGGTTTCTCGCGCGTTCTGCTTGTTTTTTTTTCCACATGTGTGTATCTCTCACATGTGTTTGTTTTTCTGTGTGTGCTAAGTGACGTGCATACATTTACACATGACTGTTTTCTATGCGTGTGTGTTTGTGTATCTATGTATATATATTATATCTGTGTATTTAATTCTTTTGTATATTTATATATAGCTATATATTGTACGAATATAATGCATGCATTATAAAAATACTTTTTACTTCATTTTTGTCAATATTAAATGTAAACTTAAAAAAAATTGCCGACACTTTCCTAGCTTCATACAAAAGTGTCTTTTCCTTGTTGTCATTATTATTATTATTATTATTATTATTATTATTATTAATATTATGTGTAGCTGCCAGCCGTTTTTTCTTTTCTTTGTTTGTTTATTTGGGCATATCCTTTTCAGCCGTCGTTTGCTGTTGTTGTTATTTTCTAGCCATCTCTATATAAATTGTATATGTTTTTTATGTGTATACTATATATATTTTATATATTTCTATATATTATTTATATCTGTTCTTTCCTCGTCTCAAAATTTTTTCTTTTTCTTTTTTTTTTGTTTGTTTTTTTTTTTTTGCTGTCTAAAACGACGCATTGCTGCTGCCCAAAAATGCATTACCTCAATGTATGTGTATGTGTGTGTTTTCAAACATGCCCTCTAGTACGGCCGACCAACGCAGTATCAACGTTTCGTCGACGCTTGTGTGAATGTCGTCGACGCTCGCTTATACCTTTCACTATGCATTCGATTGACGTATTTCGTTTGGAAGCGCTCGGCTTCAATCATTATCGTCTCGTAGCATTGACGTTATGGGAGCAACGCAGCGTCGACGAGAATACAATAGAATACGAGCCCCAGCCGAACTAGAGCTAGAGGGTGCATTTTATTCCTCGCTGTATGCAGTGCTGCTTCTTCTTCGTATTTTTACATTGCTGCTGCTCCGCTCCGTGTACACAATGGCTTCATTTTGATAAGATAATCTATCCACTCTGATTAGATTGTATTGCATTGTATACGCTGATTAGATGGGTGTAACGATGATGATGTGTACATATACATATGTATGTATATTTGGAAGCTAGGTTTCTAATTAGATATACCTTTGATTAGATGCATTTTTATATTGTATTTGAACTCCTTCATTTTCTCTTGTGTAAAAATCCGTGTGTTTGTGTGTTGTGTTTGTGTGAGTGTGTATATGTATGTATGTATGTATGTATGTATGTATGTGATTGGATGCACTTTCCACTACTTGCTGGAGCCAGCTCCACAAGTACCATGCTGCTGCGATCTGATTGAAGTCCGTTTTTCTGGTCTTTCTTTGTCTTTGCTTTAGTATCCCTTCAGGCGATCCTCGAGCGGTGGCTTAATCACCTTGGGCACACTAGCACGCGACACACGCATCCTTTCTGCAGCTTTGGCCAAACGTTTTTTGCGTTCATCATTCGATTCGCTGGCACGTCGCAGTCGCTGGCGGGCGGCGTTCTTCATCAGTCTTAAGGTTCTTTGTACTTCCGTTTCATTTTGGCGCCGCACGCGATTCGCCTCGGCATTCTTGGCGAGGCGCACACGATATTCGGCATCCGATTCCTTTGATCGCTTGTCTCGCATTCTCGCCGCGTTCCGTTCCAGCCGACGTTCGCGCGCTTCCACAGATTCGTTGCTTCGTCGACGCGCTGCTTTCTGCGCCCGCGACGACTGAGGACCGACGGACAAATGATGGTGAAGAGGATGCTGTTGCTGTTGCGGATGTTGTTGTTGTTGCTGCTGCGGATGTTGCTGTTGCTGCTGTTGTTGTTGTTGCTGTTGTTGCTGCGGATGTTGCGAATGTTGTTGATGCTGCTGTGCGTGCTGTTGCTGCTGCTGTTGCTGTTGATGTTGCTGTTGTTGTTGCTGTGGGTGTTGTTGCTGGGGCTGGAAGCTGTTCTCACTGTTATTATTATTGCTATTATTATTATTATTATTATTATTATTGTTGTTGTTGTTGTTGTTACTGTTACTACTACTGTTATTGGTGCTGCTGGTAACAGCAACGGAGGAGGAGGCGGAGGCAGCAGCGGCGGCGGCGGCAGCAGCGGCGGCAGCGGCAGCAGCAGCAGCAGCACCTGTACTCGCACTGGCAGCGGCAGCGGCGGCAACTGTTGTCGTATAGTTGTTGTATTCTATAAGGCCCCTGTTGCTCGGATAAAGATGGTGCATGGGACTCTCATAGTTAAGGTATTCGGGCTTGATGAAGAACGGATCGGAGCGGGCGGTGAGCGGCGCCGTTGGCGAATTGAGAAAATATAAGCGGCTGTGATGTTCTGTGGTTATGCTAGCTCCGCCGCCACCCACACCCGCGGACATCGGAGGGGTGTGTTTTTATCTGTGTTATATTTGGGATCGCTGCGCTAGCGATTATGCGCCTATCGATTGCAGTTGGGGTTTCTTCCTTTTTATTTCGTTTCTTGTTGTTGTTGATGGTTTATTTTTTTGTTGTTGTTCGTTTTCGAGTGGGATATTTTGTGTTTGTCTAAGGTTTTTTTTTTTGTAATTTTTGCCGCGTTTTTTGGCAAACAGCACACACAATTTAACTGGGCAAAAAAATATAGCGAGTAAACAACAAAAGCGACATAACTAATCAATATGGAAAAAAACTTCCAAATTCTGATTGGAAGCAATTCCACGATACACTTGGGTATGTGCACACGTATACACAAACACGCATGCACCAATATTTCGCATGGAAGCTCATTTCGCTCTGTTACGCTCAGCTACTTCCAGTATTTGGGGGGCCCTTCCAATTGTCAAAATATAGCCGGCAAGGTTGCAGCGAACACTTTGACACGCAGGGCTGCATGCAACATCGTGAATCGATGACAGTTTTTATTTTAAAGCCAACAAATCGAAATTTACATTTCATTCATTTCATGCTGAGCAAAAAAATGCAAACATTTCAACAACAACAAGAACTGTTTTAATCATATTTTCTATGTTATTTTAACCTTAATATCAACTAATTGTAATTTAGCAGTTCAATAAATGTGGCCAATAGGATTTTTTTTTTTTTTAGGTGTCAGTAAATTAACGCTCACTAAATGTCCAATCTAGTTTTCTTCAAATGTAATTTATTAGCTATTTACAACAACTGTTGTTGGGGAAAACTATAAAAGATTGAAGAAATGTACGGCTTCACCCTAACTTATTAATTCAGTTATCGGAAACATAGTATATCGGTAAATAGGGCTGCCAACACACAAGTTATACAGCGAGCTAAAAGAAAAAACATCTGTAAATGCGCAAAACAAACAAGGTAGCGCATAGATGTGACTGTTGGAAATTTCTTCATAAATATTAGTACCTCAAAGTTTAACTATAAAACTAAAGACACATTTATTCAATATCATATTAAATAATAACAATAATTGAGCACAACAACGACTTACACTATCTGTACCCGACGTGTAAGATTAGAACTATGGTAGCATTACGTCACAAGTTGCATCTATTATATGCTCTCAGAGTACGCCGCAAAGTGATTCAATGAAATGCGTTACCTTGCGAATTTCATTCATCATGTGCTGATGTTTTTTGTTTTTTTTATATATTGTTTTGTCTTGTTGGATATTTGCCGTGAACGGACGTCTTGTGTTTTGCGCTGCTGCGTCGCAGTTGGCGTGGTTAACTCAAAACAACTTAGTAACTGTAACAAAAGCGCATTTTTGAATTGTGTTTACTTTTTTGAATGAAATTAATTAATTTTATAAAACTTGTGCGTGTGTTGTTAACAAATTTTTTTGTGTGTGTGTTTTTTTTCTACATTTTATCTGTTTATCGAACAAATGTGCAATTCGTCAATGTGCAGGTGCAGAAGAACAAATTCAAACAACAATTTGTCAACGAAATTTATGTAAGCATTAAAAACTGCACATAACAAAAAGTTACAGTTGCATATACAAACGTATGTATGTGCATATATTAGCATACATTCATGGACCTTTAGAAAAATTGTCGAGAGTATATAGTCTTAATTAAAATAAAACTAAAAAAAATATTAATAAATATACAATACGCGAACATGAACAATAAAAAGCAAATATACACATTCATCTTTAATTCTGCTTGTGTGAAAAAATATAATTAAAAAAAAAAATAACGACATAGTAGCAGTTACAACAACAACAACAACAACAACAGCAGCAGTAAGAAAACCATAGGCACGGCAAAGAAGAAGATAATAAATAGCAATTTCGACTAAATAAAGGTATGTATAATGTATATATATGTATGTATGTATGTGACGTTAAATTTACACACAAACACTGTATGGAAGATATGTATGTGTTAGTGATTGTGTATATTTTGTTATTAGTTTAACTCTTCAATTTATTATTGTTATTATTACTGATGTCGCATTCACAGTGGGAATGCGTATGTGTGTGTGTGTGTGTGTGTGTGTGTGCGTGTGTGTTTTGGCCCCGGTGTTGTTGCCTCACGTTTGCTTTTTGCCTCTTTCGCTAGTTCTTACTGTTGTTTGCTTTTAACTATGCTCACTTAAGCTGAGCCACTGGAATAGTTACGTTAAATCAGCGCGTTTGCTCTCTATCTGTCTGTATCTCTGTGTATTTGTGTGTTTGTATTTTAGCATGCGGCAGAGTCAGAGGCAGAGATTACGTTGATAATGCTTAAGAAATATAAAGTTAATTTCATGTCTATGTATTTGTTTTATTGCTCTTTGCGCATTTGATCACCCACATGATACAACTAAAACGTTAGGGTAAAACGAACTTATAAATATACATACATATGTACATTCCATTAGTGTATACATGAATATAAAATACATAGTTCAAACATTTGTACCTATGTACAAATTCAATTAAGTTAAATTGTTACAAATTTTCTATTTGCAGTTTGAACTTAAGTTTTGTTCAATGAAAAAAACGTAAAATATTAGAGCGTCGTGATTTTCTCATGATACATAAAATAGAAAACCAAAAACTAAATAGTTTTCTAAACATTATAAAGCTATGTATTTACATAAATATCCAAATATTTCCATTTCTAATGCATCATCAATTCTAATATATGCTCACATATGTACATACATGCATGCAAATATAGATTTTATTTCGTCTTTATACATACATACATACATATGTATGTATATATTTCTCCTCCATATCCAATTACTATTCGACATTTCGTCAGGTCTGCATTTCTAACTTTAAAGCACTTACTGACATATAAATAAGACATATGTATGTATGTATGTACTATACGTCAATTTAAAAAATCGATTAATAAGCGCAGCTGGCAACAGCGCAAATCGTATTGGAACTTCGCAAAACTATTCCTATATACATATATGTATGTATGTATTTACATATGTACATATATCCAATTAGATTGGAATTTGGAGTCTTTGCCAATTGCAAATCTAGCTGCGCAGATAAGCGAGTGCAGCTCTAAGCGGCGCATTCTTAAAGGCATTCGCCGCTTTTCCACATTTAGCCATTTTTATAATGATCCTTTGGCCCTGCCTTTGTCTGCCTCCCTAGCAGTAGCAACAACAACAACAACAACAACATCGTTTGGCATTTTACGACACATGCAAACTTACTATTTAACATTACCATATCCATTTCCAACCTGAGTCGCACATACATACATACGTGCATACAAAAAAGTACAATACATACAAACTTGTGCATGTAACTATGTGCGGGTAACAGAGTATCATTAAGTGCAGATCTCTATAAATGCATAAAAACACATTGTTGTTTTTGTTGTTGTGGTTATTGCAATCGTTTCATGGATGCAAGCAAACCAAAACCAAAACCAAACCAAACCAAACCAAGCCAAGCCAAGCCAAGCCAAGCCAACTACAATAACAACAACACACATACATGTATGTACATACATATGTACATGCAAAGTCAAGCCAGCAATCCATAATAATCTTCCCGTAATTTATAGTCCAAGACAATTTATGTAATTTACAAATACCAAAAACGAAAGAGATGGCAAATGACGGAATGTACACGAATGAGCAAGCCAAGCAATGGCAGGTAACAACAACAACAACAACACTAAGAGCGAATGCAACTGCAAATAACGATAATAACAATAACTGAAAACTGAAAAACAAAAAAAACAAAAAAAAAAAAAGCGCAATAACAACAACGACAGCGTACTAAATAAACAATTCAACAAATTTGATCCGAGGCAACACACAAACGCGCACACACACACATAGACAAGAAACGTCGTTGTCGACTCTCACACGCACATCAAAATGCATATGAAGAAAAAAATATTGGTGCAGTAAGAAAAAATAAAATACTAACAACAACAGTAAGTGCAGCAACTGCAGCGTTTTAACAAACGGCAGCAGCAACTGCGGCGGCGACGTTGACTTCGGCGCATATACAGAAAATGTCGTTCGGTTTTTGTTTTTGCTTCTCAAGTTTTGTGAACGCATAAACTAACATGAAGAAAAGGAGCTTTATTGTTATTCGCTAATGCGTCGCACCGAAACCTTACATACGCTTACAACAGGTACAGCCGTATATTAAAAAATGTATCTAATAAGACTTAGTTAAACAGTTAACCACAAAATTTTAACAACAAACTTAACAGGTGTAACAACTATTCGTAATTTTTTTTGTTTTATTTTTTTTTCAATATTCATTTTTATTTATAAGAGTGTGCCAATACATGTAAACTTACAATAATCATAAAGATATTTATATATTTTGTTTTGCTCAAGAGTATGTTTTGCATGATAGATAGATAGATCTTAGTGACTTCCTTCTATGGCTTACCAACTTGCTTGTCAAAGTTAATATGTACACTAATAGCTTAGAGTATACAACAAGAAAAAATACTGTAGAAAATTATAAACCTTGCACAAAACCAGCGCACACGAAGACACTCACTCATACACACACACACACACACTATCACTCACTCGCTCACACATTTGCGCATTGAATGCGGTAATTGCATTTATTGCACGTGTATATTAAGCGCTCTTGCGCTCTTTTTCTCCAAGTCGGCCTCTCTTTGTTTTGCGCTCTGCATCCCAAGACCCAACAGCAGCTGAGTTCAACAGCAGCAGCGCGCCAACACAACTTGCTCACTTCCAGTTAAGAACAAAGTGAAATCAAAAAAAAAAAAAAAAAAAAATAGTGCTGAAATAGTTTTTATGTTATGTAGAGTTTACATTGTTGCTGCTGCTGGTACTGCTTAAAAGTTTTCTTGCTTGTTGTTGTTGTTGTTGTTATCGAATGAGGCACATTTAGCTTAGGGCATTCCAAGTGCGACTTTGCTTTGACGTACATACGTACATACATACATACACACATAGCTGCTTTTTCTTTGCCTTGCGGTTTAACTTTGAATTGCGTTGCATTAATGACGTTGAAGCTGATGATAATAATGATGATGGGGCTGAGAACTGGGTGGAGAGTAACAAAACACACATACTTACATACATATGCGCATGTACATGCATAGGTGAGAGGACTTGCTGGTTTTGGCATCATTTATGGCTCTGCCTGCCTGCCCGCTGTGATAAACTTGTCTATGCGGCTGCTACTTTTTATGCGCAACGTTCTGTTTGCCAGTTCTTGGTTCCCAGTTCTCCCAGTTATTCTTGTGTATGTGTATGTGTATGTGCATGTGTATGTGTGTGCGCTTATCTTTACTGCCGTTGCGCCATTGCCAAGTTTTCGTCTAGTTTTAGTTTCTTAACTTTTCAGCCTGTCTTGCTCTGACGCTGTGACGCGCGCGCTCCTGCTAATGCTATCTGCTTTACCTTTTCTTTTTCCATTCCTTAAATCACACCCACCGCCCACACGCATCTTAAGATTATATGTATGTATCTATGCATGGGGCTAGCGAGTTGTCTCTTAACTTTTTATGCTGAACATTATATTCCACAAGCTAAAAGGAGTTTAGGTTTGGACATTTTGCAAATAGCTCTCTACTTTCTTTGTTGCACAAAATCTCAAATTATGTACTTTTTATACCCTGAACCCATAAAATGGGTAAAAAATGTATAATGGTTTTCTGCAAAAGTATGTAACAGGCAGAAGGAAGAAGGAATCTCCGACCCCATAAAGTATATATGTACATATGTATATATTCTTGATCAGCATCAACAGCCGAGTCGATATAGCCATGTCCGTCTGTCCCTCCGTCTGTCCGTCTGTATGAACGCGTCGATCTCAGAGACTACAAGAGTTTGTTTCAAATTATCGATAACTATTCTGGTTTCCGATATACACATGTGATCGATTACAGATTATGTTCAATTAGATGACGACAGACAATAACATCACTAACCAACAGTTTTTAATAATTTTTGGTAACTTCTTTTCAATATTTAGAACTTGGAAATAATAATGTCTTGCAGTTTTTTTTGATCCTTTCATATAGGCACTACTATTTTTATGAACAGCCAAATTTTGGTGCATTTTTGAAAAGTCATAAAAAATTACCCAAAACAATGCAAATCTAATGGGATCTTTTCGCTATTCTCTTCTTAACACGCTATTCTAAGATAACTGTAAAGGTTTCTTCAATTTGCATCGTTCAGTTTGTCGAAAATTACAATTTAATTTTGTGAGGTGTTGAGCACTACTATTTTTATGAACACAGCTGTAGTATATATGTACTTATAAATATAAATAAATGATTAGGCTTATAATAGGCTTACAAGATTATTTATTTTCCACGATTTCTTGTTTGACAACAGTGTTTTGTGCAGTCGGATACGCAGTTGATTGTCACTTCTTCTGTTTCTGCATCTCATTTTGTTATTATTATTAATTTTTTTTGTATCTATGAAGTATATACCATCTTGCCTCGCATCTTACGTGGGTTAAATGTAAGTTTTTGCCATAACCATCATCGTCATCATCATCATCACCATCGGAATTATCACAAGCGTCATTATCAGCACTGTTTATTTTTGGCTCGCTTTAGTGCATTCCTGCCCCGTAAGTATTTGAACTGTTATAGATGATACTAATGTACATATGTATGTTTATGAATTATATGTATATTAATTCGTCAACTCTTTTACTTAAATTTTCATAGAAATTTCATTTGCATTTCTGATATCCATTTTCCTTTTTTTTTTTTTTTTTTTTTTTGTAAAATGAACTAAGCTTTTATTTATTTGTAAGAAACATAAAACGAACGCGTTTCTTTATAAATATATGTACATATTGATTTTTATTGTGCTACTCGGAAAATGTTTATACAGTTTGCAGCCACTCCAAACCGATAGGCGATTAAATATCATTCAATAATAATATAAACATATGTCGGGACACATTTACAAATGTCTGTTAATAATAATTAGCTTATCGTACAAGAGTCCAGTCCTAGGCATATATATGTATATATTTTTTTTAAAAAGGCAACTTAAACAAATCAGAAATTCAACTAAAAACGAAAACAAAATTATTTATCATAATGCCATAACGAAATGATTTAAAGTAAACTTACAAGATAGTAGGATGGGTCGGTTTAAATGGTGTATTAAAATAAATGTGGGATTTTGCAGGGACTTTATGTCAAGATCCGGTCCTGGAGGTCTTGAGGGTCTTCTCCTTAATCGTCGGATGAGCTCCAATCACTTGAATTCTGTCTCCTATTTTAGGCATCTTCAGGTCGCGCTCGATGTTGCTATTTCTTGTGTACCATTGGGCTCCAGAAATCATCCTCAGTGTCCTTACACGGATCCTATTCAGCTGCGTCTTGGCTGCGATACCATACACCTGTATGGCACAGAAGAGGCTAGGAGCTTATATGTATACACTTGTATATCCTAACACCAGTTGCTTCACTTCAGCCAGTGTGACAGTGTCTGTGGGCAAAGCCATTTGTAACGGTGCCTTCAGAGACTCCGCAATCATCCGACAGTGACTCTTTGAATCATTGCTCAAGATTATTCGCAAACACTTCGGTTTTGTCAAGGTCCCTAATAGCCGATTTCGAAAATTTTGGTAATAGGCATACTTGTCGATCCTAAGTTGGATCTACGCAGGGACTAAGCTGCTTTTTTGGGCACCGCTACTCTATACACTGATGTCAAATCAGCTTTTTTCCCGTCAAATATGGCTTTTTTGCAAACCGAGTCACGTGAAACATTAGCAAATTTTAGGAAGCGGGAAATCTGGCTTTTTTTTTGTTGTTGTAATCGGCTTTTCCTGAATATTTTTTTTTCTTTCTTTGATACCAAATTTATACGCATCTTGTCCACTGCATCGTTATTCATCGTTTTTAATATTTGTTCGATGTTTAAAGAAATCATAAATCAAAACACACGGCTGGGTGGCAGTTTTGTTTATTATTAATTATACTGAACCCGTACATTTTTGCTGCTATCACTTAATCGTTTGAATGTGCCAATTTTTAAGGTCCCAAAAATCTAAATACAGTGTTCCTATATTCCAATAAAAGAAGAATCCATTGAACTCAATAAAATTCATGATATATTTAAAGAAAATTCGGAATAAATTATAAAAAAAAAACCAAATTATTTGCGCTTATTTTTGGTCTCATTTAAAGCCAAAAACAGCTTTTCTTCCTCCTCAAAAGTGGCTCTATAGCCTAGATGTCAAAGCCCCTAGCTCTTCAAGCTCATTTGTTTTTGTAGCAGCTCTTTGGTATAGGCGAGCAGTTTTCGTATACATGAACTGCTCTTCCCTTAAGCAATGGGAAATACAAGAACAATTTTGCGTATTCTTTTTTGTTCGTCTGTTCGCTGCCTATGCTCAGCAGCAAAGTAACGGGGCTTTCCTATTTTTGTTGTTGCGCTACGAAATTTCAAGGGATTTTGATGTTGCTTTACAGGCGAGACTGCACTAAAAAAAAGTGTTTGTGACAATCGGTTTACGCACAAAACTACATGAGTGAAGGTCATAATTGTTACTTTTTCTTGTCATTCAAAGTCATATAACATTTTTCTCAGTGATACCTGCTTTACTTGTATTAGTGTATTTTGTGCATTTGTGTTGGTGAAGCTCTTCCATAATAGCATCTCCCAGCAAGCATTTTGAATCACAAGCGAGTCTTTTTCGAGTCGTCAATCTAGTTAAAATAAGCATATATGAGCTCATTTTCTGATCGAAAATTTTACTCCCGTCGGGAGAAAACGGTTCCTTCCGAACGCAACACTTCTTGAGGGGTCGCTTGTGACTGCAGTTTCGACTCATTTTCGAGTCGTATTTTGAATCAAAAGCGAGTCTTCTTCGTGTCAGAACCAGCCATATTTCAAATCAATTTCGAGTCGAACTTTTTGATAGCTGGTTAAAAAATAAAAAAATTTCTTGTTTATTTTTAGATTTATTATCAGATTAACATGTTTTTTTATTTTAAGTCTAATTGTTGATATTTATTACAATTTTGTTAATAGTACCCTTTATGTATTAAAATTGTGTTAGTGTTAATGTTAATGTTAATGTTTATATTAATGTTAATGTTAATGTAAATGTAAATGCTTATTATAAATTACGCAAGTTTTACTTACCTATTTTTTACCCAACAGGGGTTTGAACCGGGGACTTTCGTTTTGTGCGGCGTCTTAGGCAGCACGACCATCAGGCGTTATTGACTAGCATGGTGTTATTGCCTATAAGTTCAATTTATGATACAAAGCATATTTCAATCACCTGCATGCTGAATTTTTGATTTCCTTACATTTCGTGCATGGAATCATATTTTGAACATGCAAGCGAGTCGCTTTTGAGTCGCCAAGCTGTTCAAAATAAGCGTGCATGCCGACGTCGCGACAAAGTATGCATATTTCAAACGCAGGCATGCTCAATTTTTGATTGCTTCAAATTTTGCGCGATTCATCATATTTAAGGCATACATGAGAGTCGTTTTCGAGTCGCGCCTTAATCGCACAAGCGATTAATCGTTTTTAAAGCATAAAAATTACTCGAATTAGACTCGTAATGGGGTTTCTGATCAAAACAATCTTCCAATTGCTTGCTGGGCTTATGCGAGTAAACTTTTTGTATGTGGTAAATTAACACATACCCTCTCTGTTTCCTTTTCTCCCTCTCTTTTTTCGTCACTTGGTACTATATCGACGCCACCTTTAGTACTGTGTAAAGCGATCGCACTTAATTCAGATCTGATTCATGCAAGCATTTGTTCACATTGCCCTCTTGTCCTTTAACTTTTTAAGTGCGACAGAAATAGAGAACTATTTTGCTTCCCTGATATTTTGCCTAAACATTTTGATAAACATAACTGCTCTTGCGGATCACAAAAAAAAACAAGTAAGAAGGCTCTATTCGAGATTTCTCAACTAGGCGATACCCCGAACCCTATGCTTAACGCGTACAGTCATTGTCTGTATGCATCTGTGACCTAAACTTCAATCTTCAATATCTCTGGTGTTTCTTAACCGATTTCGATTAAATTTTACAGATTTTCATTATTTTGTATCAAGTTTCTAAAACGTGTTTTAGATTTTCGATATTCGACATTTTTATTTTAGCGATCACATGTGTATATCGGAAACGGAAATAGTTATCGAAAATCGGAAACAAACTTATACTGCCTAGGACTTAGATGAGCTTATGTGCCAAATCTGAAGTCTCTAGCTCTTATAGTCTCTGAGATCTACGCGTTCATACCTACGGACAGACGGACATTGCTATATCGACTCGGCTGTTGATGCTGATCAAGAATATATATACTTTATAGGGTCGGAGATGCTTCCTTCTGCCTGTTACATACTTTTGCACAAAACCATTATACCCCTTTTACCCATTTCATGGGTTCGGGGTATAAAAGAAAACGAGCAACAGCATAGTAACTTAGTATTTTTGGGGCCAGCGAGGAACCGTTCGCTGCTTGTCGCATCCCTTATTCAGGCGTGGGGTAATAGGACATGCCCGTTCTAAATTTATAGCTCGAAAGCCTGTCGTTGCAGAAACGATTCATGCATGGTTCAGATCTGATTCATGTCTGTTTCAGGTCTAAAGCTCATTGCAGGGCACCTAGCATTTAATAAATAAGTATATATGTATGTACATAGCTCACATATATTTTTCCCGGACCCGCTGTATTAGTAAGTACATGTAAATTATTGTTCAAGTTGAGGCTCATTGTCGTGAGCTTGTAATTACCACGCATATTGCTCGAAACTATAATGCTCTATCAGCAACAATCACACATGTTTACATAGGTACATTGTTGGACACCCACATCTAACACAATCATTAAACAGACCACAATCCAAGTTCCTAAAAGCAATCGATGGTAAATTGAAATACACCATTTAAAGAATTTTGAATTTTGAAACAAATATTTGAAGTTGGTAGTTTTTATACCCCGAACCCATGAAATGGGTAAAAGGGGTATAATGGTTTTGTGCAAAAGGATGTAACAGGCTACCCCATAAAGTATATATATTCTTGATCAGCATCAACAGCCGAGTCGATATAGCCATGTCCGTCTGTCCGATCTCAGAGACTATAAAAGCTAGAGACTTCAGATTTGGCACATAAGCTCATCTAAGTCCTAGGCAGTACAAGTTTGTTTCCGATTTTCGATAACTATTTCCGTTTCCGATATACACATGCAATCGATTACCAAAATTTCTCGAATTTGGAAAATGTAAAAATGGCGGTTGAAATAATAGGTAACGATAGAACTTTTCTGAAAATTTCATCGAAATCGGTTAAGAAACACCAGAGATATCGAAGATTGAAGTTTAGGTCACAGATGCATACAGACAATGACTGTACGCGTTATGTACAGGGTTCGGGGGTATCTCCTAGTCGGGAAATCTCGACTAGAGCCTTCTTACTTGTTAAATTTGAAAATCTTAAAACAAATTTAGAAAAAATATGAAGACATTTCAAAAAAAAAAACGCCAGAGATAATAAAGTTTGAAGATTTCTCATCATGCAGTAAAATACTTTCTCTGTACATACAATTAATTAAATAATTACGTACGTGTAAAGTCTAGGCTTCCCTTATAGTATAAAACTATTAAATCAAGGCTAACTAAGGGGAATTTTTATAAAACACAAATTTAATGAAATTGTTCAAAACCGAAAGTTTAAAAACCTAGATCCGTATTTATTAAATAATATGAAATATTTATTTATATAAGGTCGACTTTTTCAATTTTAAAAGTTTAACTAAAATCAATTTAATGAAAAGCCAAAGACATAAAATTAACAAACTAAACTGAAGAAGTTTCATAAATTTAAAATTTAGAAATTTAAGGTTATTCAAAAGTTAATGAGGTAAAAACTTTGCCTTTCTTAAGAGTTCTTTGTATTTTTATGCTTTTGGAAATTTAATATTTGGACAAAGCTCCATTGCATACTCTCTTGGTTACAGGGTATCAGAGCTAGCGCAGTATTTCTTTCAATACATACATACATATGTATGTACATACATTCTAAGTCAACGACAGCGTTTAACATTTATCTAGTGCGCACACACACACACACACACACACACACGCATATAGCAACTATGCAAGTGTGTGCAATCTATCAGTGCGCCAACTTTGGCTTCGTCGTTCTTTGCAATGTGTGTTGTGTTCTTCCAAGTCTTCAGCGTTCTTGTTCTTCGGGCTGTTGTTTTTTTTTGTTTGTTGTTGTTCTCTGTGTATTCGTGTTCGTGCTCTGTTCTGTTCGCTAGCTGTCCGCAAATATGCTCACAAATATTAAATTGTACGTACCACCACCGCCCACTGCCCACCCCCTCCTTTGCGCCATGGCAGCACCACTCACCGTCCGTGCGTTGTATAAATTTTCTGTAGAACTGTACAATAGCTAAATAAAAAAAAGTTAAAGCACACAGACCAACAACGACGACGACACAAGAGTTGAGTTAAGTATTAAATGTACGTGCGCTCCACACACACACACACACACACACACACACACACACAAACACACACACATATCTACATACTGAGAGAGTTGCTTTAGTGTAGTTATATAGTTATGTATGAATATGGATAGTAAGTGGAGTAAGTGTAAGTAGCGTGTATTTGTTTTTGTCGTCTCTTTGTTGCTGCGGTTGTTGTTGCTATTATTATTTTTTTTAATAGTTGTCGGCTGGGCACTTTGGCTGCGACTACGAATTTAGCACGCTGAAAAAACTAAAGCAACAAACGGGCTAACAGGAACAGCAACAGCAACAGCAACAGCAACAGAAACAGAAACATAAAATAGCAGCAACAACAACAAACAAATGTTGAGTTTCTTGACGTTTCTGCCATTACTATTTAGTAACGAGGCATTCGGGTACTCTCTCTCTCTCTCTCTCTCTCTCTCTCTCTCTTAAGTTGTTGGCACTCTTCGCGTGCCGGCAGAAACTGTTGCTGCTCTTTGTCTTCAACTAGTATTATCCGTGTCCATGCACTCTTGTACGTACGAATGTTTGTTGTAAATTGTAATATTTCCTCATATGTTAACCGCGAGCGACGTTAACTGCGGCGCTGACGTTGGCGTCGACGTCGCTGTCAGCGCTGCTGTTGCTGTTTTTCTTTACTATGGTTTCAATTTTATTTAATTTTATTTTAAACTCTAAACAAAAGACTCAAAGTTGAGCTGCAGACACGACTTGAACAACACAATGAATGCTAATGCCTGGAAAGAAGGGGCCAACAGGGGAGGGTGGAGAAGCGGTTTCGATTGAATGTACCATATGCGGGCAGGGCATAAATGCACACATATGTACATATGTGTGTGCTTATAAATTATACAGATATTCCATACATAGTTATGTTTGTAAGTTTACTAACGTGTATATTGTAGTTATATTCAGACAAGAAATAAGAGACCCCGGCATAAAGAGACGGGAATTGTACGTACAAGTACTCGTCGTACAAATATGTATTGCAAATTGGTTGGGTTTTCAGTTCCAGTTTCCAGGTCGTTGATGGTGACTGTATATTGTAAGTGTATGTGTATGTGTGTGTGTGTTTGTGTGTATTTATGTGCATGTGTGTGTGTGTGTGTGTGTGTGTGTGTCTATGTGGGATAGTGTGAGAGTCACTGTGAACGTTTGCGTAGTTATTGCATGTTCTTATTTCAACTATTTGAGACTTGACTGCAGTTTTTCTAGATCTTATGATTTCCTTCTTCTCATCGCGATCGTAGCAAGCGAGCACATCCGAATTTGAGTTTGCATCTTTTTTGTAGTCGTTGTTGTTGCTTCATGTGCGTCTTTACGCTCTCCTCTCAGTTACTACGATTGTTGTTGCTGTGCTTGATTTCCATCATTTGAATAGTACAAGAAGCGATGTTATTGGATCTAAACCTGGAACTGGTACTGGAATTTCACATTCCCAGCACTACTATTAAAAACGCATAGGCATTTTAATGTCGATGAAAGAGTGAGTTCTAAAAGTAGTATTTTGTGTGCGTTTCTTTTATTTTCAGTATAAATAGTGTATTCAAACAGTATAAGTAATCAGGATATTGTGTGGTTTTAATATTTAAGGGGTTATTGGGTAAGCGAGGTATGCTTGCATGAATTAATGTGGAATTTCTTAAGATATGAACATACATAGTTTGGTTGTAAAGCTCTGTGTACATAGAACTCTCAACATTTCTAGATGGAATCTATTGCCCCAGCTATGTACTTAAAAAGTTTAGCTTGAAGTATTATATGCAGCGGTTTTGCATTCACTTCAGGATGCATTGCCCTTGGCATTTTGCGTACTGTTCTGCTCTCATCTTGCAAACCCCCCCCCCCCTCTAATCCCCCACCCACCATTTGAGTCCTTCCCCCTTTGGCCGTCATTTCTTACCCTTTTTAACGCACACACACAATGCAAGAGGTAGAGAGAGAAAAATACCATGATAGAGCGAGAGAGCTTGCTCGAGAGAACATAATATTATCGTTGTAGTTTCTGTGGTGGTTAACCTCACCTCACCTCACCTCACCTCGCTCCCGTCCCATCCCCTCTCTGCGCTTGCCGCATCCCTCCTTTAGTGGCAGTCATCCGGCTCATAGAGTTTATTTTATTATTTCGTTTCGCTACGATTTTTGCTATTATTTATTTGTTCGCTTCTCACTGTCTCTGTGTATGGTGTATGTGTGTGTGAATGTTTTTAAGTTTATTTTTTCTTTAGTTTTGACTTGTTTTCTTTTGTGTAATTTTATTTTCGTTTGCGCTCGTGTTTGTGCGTGTGTGTGTGTGTGTGTGTGTGTGTGTGTGTGTGTGTGTGTATATCAAGTTCGTATCTTTGTGTGTTGCTACGACAGTAAGAATTGTATTACCGTTGTTGTTGTTTTTAAATCTACACAATAATAAAAACGCTCGAGTCTCATATATAGATTGGGTAGCTTGAAGGTGTCAAAGAGGGGCCCAAGGAAGGGGACGCCAGTATGGAAGGGGACGGGTGTTGTTTACTTATGTATGTGTGTGTTTGTGTATTATTATTGTATGCGTGTTTTTATTTTCTTGAATTTCAATTTTTTCCTTCTTTTCTTACTTTTATTTATTTAGTTTTCGTCTACGTTTGTTTTTTCTGTTCGTACATACATACATATGTATTTTTCATACATATTTCTCCGACTCTCTCATTATTAATAAATAGTTTCTTGTTCTCTGTGTTCATTTTCAGTACACAAATCGTCGCCACTTCAACCGCGTGACTATTTCTCCGTCTTATTTCCCGGAACTAAAAAAACACATGGACTCATATTTTTAATGCTCAAATTTAATGTTTTTCACACCGAATTTTATCGAGCCACTTGTTGCTGAATTTCTTTTTTTTTTTTTTTGTTGCTCCATTCTCCTCGCCCAATGTCGTCGCAACGGGACCGCTGATAAATAGCAAAACTCAGACGCCAGCAAAGGAGAAGATCTGGCATGCAGCTGGCTGGCTGGCCGGCTGGCTGCTTACACGCCTCCTTCAACTCCAAGACCGACTCCAACTCCGATCCCATTCCCAACTCCGAATTCTACTTTATTTGCTGCTCGTAATTCGTAGCGAATTCGGTTCTTCTCCTCATCCATCATGGACGCTGAGACATGTAATCCTCAACTATGTCGCATTTGCATTACATCGCACACAAACTCAATGCAAATGATTTCCATATTCGGAGAGGATTCGCTTTGGCAAAAGATCACCACTTTGGCGGATGTAAAGGTAAGACAGATTCTTACCTATAACTATATATGTACATATATATTCTTGGTCAGCATATACAGCCGAGACGATATAGAACGCGTCGATCTCAGATTTCAAAGACAAGCTCGCCTTGAACATCTCATCGGTGACAAAAAATTGAGAATTTGTAAAGTTAAGTACGTGTATAAGAAACAAGAAAACCATATTATCGATAGCAATTAAATCTAAAACTTTCCAAACTGGCTTTCTGACAAAAAATTATCGTCTGAAAAATTGCATCGATACCGGTTAAAAAACCTAAACAAAATTTATTTATTTAATTCAAATTTCACCAAAGAGCAACAAAAGTTCTCCGTACTGGCTCATTAACTTATGACTACTTAACACTAACAAAACACAATGAGAAATACTAAAAATCATCTTAAAAAATACTGCTTTAATAAATGCTTAATGGACCTAAAATTTGGAATAAAATCGAAGCGCAACTCGACAGGCCGCGAATTATAAATTTTTAAAGTTCTAGAAATATGCTCATTTGAGAACTTAATCAGTACGGTGAGCACTAACATAGAATGTATTGACAACCCTCAGAGACCTCGATGGGGTGAAAAACGTTACTGAAGATAGTATATCAGGACAAACAATCCTTCCAACAATGACATCATTTCAAAACGATAACGCCGCTATAGTGCGTCTATCCTCTAAGGTTGACAGCCGCACAAGGCGGCATCTAGTATCATTATAGCTAAGCAGCGGTTCACAAAACCCAAGAGGAAGCAAAGCAAATTTTAAAAAATTCAAGCCTAGAGCACACAAATGCTGAATATAAACATATCCTTGTAAATTACGCCTTGCTCTGTCATATCGGCTTTGCCTATATCTTCTGGCGATGTTTCCAAAAAGTTCTGCCCACCTCTTAAAATCTGAATTGTTTTTATCTTCTACAGTTTTCAAAGGTAATGTCACCAAATATGGTGGCGAATAAGCTAAAATTGCCTCCGAAGTTAAGCATCCACCTGCCGCCCCGCTTTTTAAAATCGGAAATACCTACATATGTACATATGTATATCTCCCACAGTTTTTAACCTAGGGATACCAAGCAAAGATCTGCATTTCCATTACCTTTCTATAAATAAAACCGATTCACCTCAATGTGCAAATCGATAAAATACACATATTTTCCACGTTTTAACAGCTAAAGACTAAAGACACCAAATTTTTGGAAAAGACAGTTGGCAATGTCCTCTAAAGTTATGCATCAAAGTTTAGGATGGCACGTCCACACATGCCGATTTACATTTTAAAATATTTAAAAGCCTCGCCCACCCATTACCTTAACCACATGTTTTACTACAGGTATTAGAGTATTTCGTAGTCGGTTGCACCCGACTGCAACGTTTCTATTTATTTTTATTTAGGGTATTCACTAATCACGAGAAGTGTGCAGAGCTAAGCTATGTTAGGTTCATATCTGGCAGCATTACAACAAACGCACAGAAAAAATGTAATCAAAGAATGTAATAATAATCGTCATAATTGCTCAACTTTCTAGATAGAGTGGTTGCCACACTATTATTTAAAAACAGCTGTTCGTTGCCATTCTTCGAGATTATAAACCTAATGAAATAAGGTCACACTGTGCAAATTGTGGTTGTAAATGCCAGAAATTTTGAAATAAATCAATTTTACATACAAATAATTTTCTTTTAAGCTCTTCTCTTTGAGTTCTGATCAAAAACACAAATCAAATTTTTTTATTTTAGTCAGCTTAGTTTTGTTTTATTCATTTTTGTATTTTAGTTGCTTTATACAAAACAGTTGCTCATTGCAATTGAATTGCCATTGAACTGGGAAATAGCTGACAGCAAAAACTTAAAAAAAAGGCACACACTAGATACAGTGTGGTAAAGTTAATACTTAATACGTTTATCATAGCTAGTGAAACGGTACATGCCGGAACAAGGACGACGTCATTTTTATGTAACAATTACTAATTTGTTGGTTAGTAGCTTAGTTTCTGAACAAAGCAGCTTAACAAATAGAAGTAAATTTTTTACTAAAGTGCTAAAAATATTAAATATTTCTTGTTGAAAATTTGAAGAAAAGATCTGTCTGTGATCAATAAGATTATTTTTAGAATATGACAACTTTTGGAACTGATTGGCAACAATCGAGGCTTAAATATTTGTTTAAGTACATACATAGGTATATGAAAATATGAATGTTATGTGAATAAGTATATAGTATATATGTACGTAAAGAAGTTTCTCTTTAAAGTGATATGTTTACAACTATATACTTCTTTATACATATAGACTTGGCACATACATGAGTATTAACATATTTCATAGAATAGCCACAGTTCACAACATTTGTTTTTCTTTTTTTTTTTGTATTTTTTCACAGCAACTGACATTAAAAAACGGTTCGTTTCGTTTGCTTTTGTGTGTTTATTTTAAGTATTTTTTGTTTGTTTGTCTTTTTGGATCAGTTTCGGTTTAGTTTAGCTTGGCTTGACTATACATACATATGTATGTATGTATTGGGCATGTAGTATTTTAGAGAAGGAATCTTTTTTTTTGTTATTTTGTATACACTGAACCCATGAAATTTCTTAAATAATTCCATTAAAATCAGTTGGAAAACAACAAAGATTTCGATGATTGAAGTATTAACTACCGCAGTTTAACAAGAACTTTCTGTTTATGAAATATATATGAACATATATAGACAAATATGGATTTTACTCGTATGGGGCTCAGGGTATCTCCTAGTCGAGCATTTTCGACTAGGGGCTTCTTACTTGTTGTCTTATGGAATTTCTGTTGTTTCTTGTAGTTTTCTTTCATTTACTGCTTTTGTAAAATAATTTACCGTTTGAATTGCTGGTTGTGGTTGCCTGCTTATTTTTTTTCTTTTGTTTGTCGTCTCTCTCGGACACACACACACACACATGCCTGGGGTATTTCATATGTGAATAAATAATTCAAATGTTTGGTTTAACTTCATAAATTTTTCTTTTACATTTTGTGCTGTGCTTTTTTTTCTGCTGTTTGCTCTTCTTCTTCATCAGCGGAGCTCTCTTATTCAAACTGCGCTCTTTTCGTTTATCGCTGTCCCGCTCTCGCAGCTGTTGTGCTCTCGGCATGCGGTACTCATTTACTTAGTCGGCTTAGACGTTCGTTGGCCCCCAACAAGGCGGGACGAAGGCGACGAACTAGAGACTGACGGGATGGCGAGGGGAACTCTTGTTTTATTTTTTCAATTCATCGACTCTGCAACCTTACGCCCCACCTCCCCTCTCTGCCGTCATCGACTTTGTTTGCGGCTGCTGCTGCTGCACATTGGTTTTATTCCATTCCATTCATGTATTTTTTATACCCTGATACCGAAGGTAAAGAGAATATTGTTTATTTTTGTTTTGCAACTAATGGCTGGAAAATTAATAAAATCGATATTTTAAAATCGATAAAACCATAAATATTCCAGATCCGTACATCTAAAGCCACCGAATTTGGTGAGATAGATAGATGGAAGGAAGGTTAAACAGGTTAAACAATTTTCGAAAGCTGCGCTCACACCTGCCGCTCCATACCCCGCTTTGTAAGCAGGCTCTCAAGCACCCGATTTTTTTTACAGACATCAGAGTATTCTGCAGTCCATGCAATCAAATTTCACTTGTGTTTATAATTTTTTTCACACTATATTTCTGTAATTTTTCCTGAATGTGAAATGTGTTGCTGGTTTTGCACCTGCTCCATTTTAGCGGCTTAGTTTAATGCGTTATCCGCAAATTATTTTTTTTTAATTTATTCATATTGCATTTCTCATAATTTAATTTCCTTGCATTTTATTTAAGTAATTAATTTTACCATGAGTCTGCTGTTGCTTGTGCCTTTTTGTTGTTGTGTAAATTGGGCATGTTTTTGTATTACTCCTTAATATTTGGAAACATAAAAAAGCAGCAGATCGCGTTACTTTATATAAAACACAATGTTATGTCAGACATTCCACTTAACTTTATACATACATATATGTTTATAGGTTTTTAGCACCTTTTTTTATGGATAAGTGTGCCAGATATTCAACCCTTATAGAGCAAAAAAACAAAGTTGTGTGACATAATGAAAAGTAATTTTCGTCCCCATCAAAACCTATTTTTAATTTTGAAAATATAATTTTTTGTCTCTGGCTCGATAACAACTATTGTATATATGTATGTACATAATATGTACACCTTGGGCTACAAATTGATAAGACACACTTATTTTCTACAGCTAGAGCTACCAACATTTGGTAGGAAAGATCTGCATCAAATAAAATGTGTCTTCCGGACTTATGCTGGAGTCACAAAAGTTGTTATAAAGATAGCTGGTGATATGCATATTTAAATGCATATTTCTAGCACAG
Source organism: Scaptomyza hsui (assembly GCA_018152825.1). Taxonomy (NCBI): domain Eukaryota; kingdom Metazoa; phylum Arthropoda; class Insecta; order Diptera; family Drosophilidae; genus Scaptomyza; species Scaptomyza hsui. Next base: position 770,734 of record JAECXO010000054.1, on the reverse strand, counting down.
TTTTGAGCTGAAGGTATGCAATTTGGTTTCAAGCATCAAATAATTTTTGGGGCTAACTCAACTATAGTCTAGTCAAAGTGTCGATGTGCAAGAATACAATTATATTCCTCTTAGCAGTTGTTTTGTGTTTTACGTTAATTGATTCTAGTAGGACCTACATATATGTACATAAATTGAAAACAAACAACAAAACGCAGGAAAAACTTCTAGAGCTCTTCACTAGTTAGATACATTTAGCATAAACATAAATGCTCTGTTGGCAACTATTTTTGACGGACTTCTTTCGTATGATTTTGCAGATTTCTAAGAACGACACCTTGCCGCAACAGGTATGTGTGAACTGTGCTAAGACGGCTATTTCGGCATGCCTGTTCAAGAAGAAGTGCGAGGATGCGGATAACTTTTATCGCCAGCAGCTGCTAATCAAGAAGATTGAGGGCCACTCTGGCGAACTGACAATTGGCGGCCCATTGGCTTCACAAGAGCAGGCGGATACAGCGGCTGCTGGGGAAATCGAGACTGATCCGGCTGATCGGCCCAAAAGCAGCGCCAGCAGCAGCAGTGGCAGTGGCAGTGCCAGCGCCAGCAGCAGTGGTGGCAGCAGCAGTAGCAGCAGCAGCAGCTCCGACGACACCGAGGAGGAGGACAATGGAATTGGCGAGATCGATGGCAACGGTGGGGACGGGAACGGGGACGTGGACGTGGACGTGGGTGAGGTAGATGAGAGTAATGCTGGCAAGCCACAAGCACGCCCACAGAATGGCCATGCCAAGAAGGCCAGCATTGCCAATGGCCATCAGTTGAGTGCGGAGCAGCAACAGCAGCAGCAGCAGGATGATGATGATGATGACGACGACGACGACGACGACGACGTTGAGATGGGGCGAGAGCAGGAGCATCAGAATCAGCATGAACAGAAGAAGCAACAACAAACACAGCAGCACCAGGACATGAATGAGGATGGCGAAATGCCGGAGCATGTGGCCTTCAATTCGATACGCCTAATGCAGGAGTATATGCAGCAGCGCATGAATAAGTTTCCCAATGGCAGCCGCGCGGATATTGATGCCGATGCTGACGACGATGACGAGGACGAGGAGATGACGCTGCCTTTGATACCAGAGATTGAGCTTATAACGCCATCCGATGATGCACCAATGATTGCAACTGGCACTGATCCCGATGCATCGGTGTGTGGCCTGGTCAATGGTGGTGTCGCTTCACATGGGGCTGGTGCGCGTGGATTCCAGTGCCCGCACTGCTATCTGATCTTTGAAATGAAACAGATACTCAAGGCGCACATGCAGAGTGTCCATGGTGCACCTGGCCCCGTCTACGAGTGCACCAATTGCCGCAAGACCTACTTCTACAAGCGTTTCCTCGAGAAGCACATTCGACGTGGCCGTTGTGTCAAGAAGCGACGCAATCAGACGTAAGTTATTCTATAAAAATGCAGCTTATCTCCAACGTTTTCAATTTCTTTATTGCATTCTATTTTTTAGCCGGCCCATGCAGTGCTCCGATTGCCATGTTCTCTTTCCCACCGGCCATCATCTGGGATGGCACAAGCGCACCGGTTGCCCATCCAAGGCCGCCAAAATGTAAGTAGCCAGACGTATGAACTTGATTTGGAATTTTTGTTGGCCACAGCGCTGTTAAGCTGCTCTGTTAACGAAAGATGAGCATCTTCGTAACAGCCAAAGTCCGTAAATAATTTATCAACTAGCAGATGTCGATTCCAACTGAGCGAAATTGAATATGATTCAGATTCACTACATAGGAATCTAATTCAAATCGATGATGCATTACCGAGTTCCAATTACATCCGGCTCTAGTGGAATCGGGGTATTAAACTGGTGACTTTCTCCAATCGAAGTTAATTTCACATTATCGTTAACCTTTCCCGTTTGCGATACACACATGTCATAGATAACAAAAAAAATAAAAATTGGATTTGGAAATTGCGGAACTTTTCTAAGAAATAACTTTGTGCAATTATGAATATCTGTGAAAGTTGCATCCAAATCGGTTGAGAAATACCAGAGAGATCGCAGACTGAAGTTCACTCTCGGATATGCAAGTCCTAGTCGAAATTTCTCGGCTATAGCCTTCTGACTTGTTTGTTGTAGAATGGTTTATTTGAGGCCACTTAAATTTGGCCCCTCTGGTAATTGAAAAATGTCATAATGCGTTGAAAGAGTTCAGCTTTACATTACATACAACTTCTGAATTGTAACACCAACGTCATCATCATATCAGACGAAGCACATTTCTCGTTGAACTGAGTAGGTAACCCAGCAAAATTATCGTTTATTTTTTTGCCACCAAAAAGTTAAAGTTTCGTTTCCGAGCACGATGATGGAGCCCGGTTGTCGTGGGTGAGCGTAATCGAGCCATAATAACGAAATTTGTGATGCCTTTTATTCATGAAAATGACATGGATAACTTCTGGTCTCAATAGGACCATTGTTCCCCTGCCGGTAAATATTGACATTGACTGGTCACCAAGATCAAAAAATTTGATGCCTCCAGACTTTTATTTGTGGGGTCATTTGAAATCCAAAGCGTACAAATCCCCTTAAGTATCCTTAAATGACTTTTAAAATTGGTCAACAATAATATTTGAAATACTTTAACTAGCGTATTTAGCTATTGCGTATTCTGTCAAAAACGATAAGTTAAGTGATGAATTTGAATTTAATGTATAGTAATATATATTTGCAGGCCCTTGCAGCAGCTCTTCAAACAAAATATTGTGCAGTTCAACAACTTTCCAAAGCGAATGGCGCCACGTAAACCCCCGCAAGACAATGGTGCACTGCATCTGAACAGCCGCAAGTGAGTACACTAAATTTATTATTATCCATATTGACTTGTTTTTAACGGTGTTTAACTTTTTACCAAACTAATAGACTGGGCATGACCAACAAGCGCAAGGGACGCACTCGCATCAAGCTGGACGCCAAGAAGATAGCCTTGGCCAAGCAGCTGATATTGCGCGAGGCAACAACCACAGTGATTGCCAACGAGCTGAATATCTCACGCACATTTGCCTGGCGCCTGCGCAAGAGTCTTGTCAATGGCGTTAGCTTGCATGAGCGTGTCGTCGATCAGTCCACTGATGAGCAGCAGCAGCAGCAGCAGCAGCAACAACAGTTACAGCTTCAGCAGCAACTGCAACAGCAACAGCAACAGCAACAGCTGCAACAGGAGGAGCTGGAGCGGCAGCAGCTTTCGTTGCCATTTGCCCATATTAACCTGGGTCTCGTCAAAGAGGAGCAGGTGGACAGCGACGATGAACACCATGCCGAGCTAACTATTGACGATGAGCTTAATGCTGATGCCGACGCTGATGTCGATGGCGATGGCGAGGTGAATGGCGCAGGCGAAATTGGTGCCGAGGAAACTGCAGGCTATGCCGGCGACGACGATGTCTGCGGCCTGCTAAACAATGGCTACGACATGCGCGTCCAGCTGGAGGAGCACAGTCCCCCTCTCGCCGATGGCATTGACATGGAGCATGAGCGTCACTCGAATCGGGGCGCTTCTGTTTCCCCAACACCCATGTTGCCGGCCCGTGCCGAAGTTGAGGCCTATCAGCGCCTGTTGGCCGAGTCGCAACGTTTTCCCCACATTGTCAATGCACAGCAGTTGCAGTTGCAACAGCAACAGCAACAGCATCAGAAACAACATCAGCAGCAGAAGGCCGCACACAATGGAGCGCTACCAATGTTAACGCGTTATCCGTCAGCCGTCGTTGCGTCCAAGTAAGTTATCCACATAAAGCAAAACTGGGGTGCTGAATTTTAATAGCTTAAATGCAAAACAAATGTATAATATCGGTTGTACAACCTGACAAAAATAATATTGCTTGTCTTATATATTCGTTTTTAAAACTTGCAAGTTGCAAGATCAACAATTTCTGTGGCACAAAAATTTGTAAAATTCTTTTCTTTTTTTTTGAGCACGTCACCAGCTATTTTAACACCAAATTCGTTTTCCCAGTGTCCAGTGGAAGTAGCACCCCAATTTTGACACACTGTCGGTAAAGTTTCAAGTCTAAAGGGTTTCGAAAAAAATTGCGTTCATGCAGACGGATATTGCACAACCCTTACGACAAAATTGCTGCGTTTCTGCATTTTTCTTGCAGGTGCCTGCTTTAGCGCTAAGCTGATGCCATTGCTGTTTTGTTATTGTTTTTTTATTCGCCTAAAAAAAATACATAAAAATCTTGCATATGAATGGCAGCTGTATAATATTGTTGTCTGATCTGTCCGATTTCGACAAATGATCTCACTGCAGCGAAAAGAAGACATGAATATACGTTTTGGGGTCTCGGATGCTTCCTGCTATGCATTACATATTGAATAACAAAATTAGGACACACTTTGATGTACAGAGAAAAAAGCTCGCGTTGTGGGTGCAATTCTCCACCCATTAGGGTTTGATGATTCTGGGAAATTAAAATTTCGCACATTAATCCTAATTTGTATGCAGTCTGGGTAATTTCTAAAAACTTAAATATAAACAATATATCAACATAAAATAATTTTTTTGTTTCGAAATTTTATGTACAATGTAGTTAATTGAAAAGGTTTTTCAACCCAACTAGACGTAAATTATAATATTGCCCATACAAATTTACGTACAGTTTTCACCCAATTGGGGTTGATTTTTCCGTAAAACAAGTAAACTGTTTTCTCAACTCTCTCATGTTGATAATTTAATAAAAAGTTTAAATGTTAATAATAATAATAAATCGAATGTAAAACACAAAAGGTTTCATATAACGGGTTTTTAATAGTTTTGAAAACGGAATGTTTTTCTAAAAGATAACTATTGTAAAAGTTTGCGCCACATGAATCTCGTTGTTTGGGCTGAGCAATAATTGCACATCAGTCAGTCCGGGCAAACTTCTTTATATATTAGAAATTGCCATGTTCACTTGTTTGTTTTTATATAGTCTCTTTTAGTTCCCTGCATATTGTGTTGTTTTCATTATTAAATTAATAACATTATTTGATTGTTTTGTAAAGTGATTGCTTAAACTAAAATTCTTCACAAAATCCTTTTTGGTCCATTAATATATCTTCAATACTGCTTACTATTATGCTAAATATCAGCTTTCTGATAGAAAGCTCAAGTCAAAGCTTGATTATATTTATTCAAGCATAAAAATTTAAAATTCCTTACTTAAATTTACGCACCAATTTAAATTTTGACATTATTTGTTGTTTGTGCATGTTTCTTTTCTGCAATTCAACCTTTAAATATGTCGCTCTCTATCTCTTTCTTTACATGTTTGTCCCTTCTATGTTGTTTTTGCCTCACACTTTTTTTTTTGTTATTACTAAAGCAATCCATATGCAAAAATTTAAACAAATTTCTTTTCCTACTATTTTTTCAGTCATGCGCTGCCCGTCAACTTGTCCCTGCGCTCCATGCCTCTGATGAACAGCAATGAGAGGTAAGTGATTCACCTATTGGTTTATCAACTTCTGTCTAACCCGCAATTTCTGATGATATTTTTTTTTTTTTTTTTTAGCAATGGAAGCAGCAGCAGCAATGTTACAGCGCCTGCCCAGCAGCAACATCAACAGCAGCAGCCGCAATCGCTGGTGCAGATGCATCAGCCTGGGAAGAAACCGCGCAAGCCGAACGTCTTCATTGATGATGAAAAGTATGCGATGGCCAAACTGTTGGTGGCCCAGAATGCTTCAACCATGGAGATAGCGCGTGCGCTGAACGTCTCTCAAATGACGGCATGGAAGGTGCGCGACGCCATATTGAAGGGTGTACCGCTTTCCTATCGCAATAAGCGTGCCGAGGGGCGTGACGAGGCGATTGCCTTGGCGGCCAAGGAGCAGCACCAACAACAGCAACATCAACAGGAGCAACAGCAGCGTCATCAGCAGGAGCTGCAGCGGCAGCAGCAACTACACGAATTGCAGCAGCAGCAAATGGAGCTGCTCAAGCAGCAGCAACACAAGCAACAACAGCAGCAGCAGCAGAAGCAGCAACAGCAGCGCCAACAACAGGAACTGCTGCTGCAACAACAACACCAACAGCAACAGCAACAACAACAACAACAACAGCAGCAGCAGCAGCAGCAGCAGCAGCAGCAACAACAACAACAACAACAACAACATATGCGTCAAACATCAGCGGACACATCACATTATCAACAGCATCAGCAACAGCAACAGCAGCAACAAGGAAGACCACACAATGGCGGTAAACTATTGCATCCGCGTCGCCGCTTGAAGGCTGCGGAACGCGAACTGAGGGACAAGGAGATCACACGTGAAATACTCGAACTGATCAAGGAGGATAGTAACATACAATACTGGAAGGTGTCCGCACGTCTCGCCGAGAAGGGCATTAACATATCGCCCTCGTCCGTTTGTCAAAAGCTCAAGTCGATGGGCATTCACCGGCGCTGGAAGCCTGGCGATAAGCCACCAATGCTGGCCATAAGCCAATTGAAGGCGGCCACTGTTGCGGCTGCCGCTGCTGCCACTTTGGCGGCAAACGGGGCAGCAAATTTCGGCATGCCGAATGGCGTTAATGTTGGTGTTGGCCCCATGGTCGATGAAGTTTATGAGCAGCAGCAGTTCGACATGGGCGGTCCACATTTTCTTAGTGCCTTTACGCGCTAGATGTGACGCTAGACAGGACGATGACAGTGAACCGATAAATGGTGATCAGTGCTGCCATTTTAGTCTGTTTCTATCCATTAAGTTTTACCTAGCCAAAAGAATTAGCAAACATTCTCAATCCAAAAATCTATGCATATCTTTTATGACTGCATGTTTTTATTTTTTGATTTTTATTCAATAACATATATAAACATGTGCCGGATATGTTTCATTTAAACCTACAGTTGTTTATTATCCTTTATAATTTATTTGTTGTCCTTTGTGTGTCTTTTCTGTTTTAGTAATGGACTGTTGACAGTACTGATGCTGATAGCGGTATCAATAACAATTACGATTACATATTATATAACAATAACGATGACGATGACGATGACCCTGACAACGACGATAACAATGACGATGACGACTAAGTCTTCTGGTCCCGCCCAACGCACGTTCCCTAACTATTTAAGTATTACACATTTACGTACTCGCCCACTCACATATACACATACACCCACACACACGCGCACACACACACACACACACACACACACACACACACACACACACACACACACACACACACACACAACACGCATGGCAGCATCAACAAGAACGACATCAACAACAATTTGTATTTTTATATAGTATTTTAATGTGCAAATCGTGCGCTTCATCAAACTACATCAAATGTATTCTTTTCTTTATATAACATAAAAACCATTTTTTTTTTTTTTTACTAGATCGATAAAAATCGCATATAGCGCCTACATGCTATGCATTCCTAGAATGTAAGACAATGAATGTAAACACAGTGACACAACCCATACACATACGCAAAGCGGTCATTCCAAAACAGAAATATCATTTATTATTTTATTATATGAATGAAAATATACATTTATTTGTACTACTTTAATGTCAGCTAATATGTATTTTTAAAATTTCTTAGTCTTTAGTTGAAACATTTTGGACTTTTGAACTCTAGCACCGCTAATAATTATTATTAATTATAATTAGTGAAATACCATAATTATCTAGTATTAAAAAAAAATACATAAAAATACATATGTATGTTGAAAACATACTGATCAAGCAATGTATGTATGTATGTATGAAGTATGTATGTGAATGCTGATGGTTTTTGTTAACTGAACATTTATTTATTTGTATTATGTATTTCCTACTTTTTGGTATTTTGTTTAGCAAACACACACACACACACACACACAACACACACACAAAAAAAGGCTATAAACAATACACAGACAGACACACCGCACACCCATGCACGCATGTAAATTGCATTTGCAATTTATTAAAGTACTGAGCTTAATTTAAGTGAAATAACAAAATTATGATTATTGTTATGTTGAAAATATGATTATATTTAATAATGTATTAATGGAACAAATATAAGCGAAACTAGAAACACAACGGCAAGAACAATAACAATACAAAACATAAAAGAAAAACCCAACAATAATGAGACATTTATTTTGTGTTATCAGAAGTGCAATTACAACAACAACAAAACAAAAAAAACTACAATAGTAACAAAACAAAACAAAAAAGAACAAAAAATTAATATTAAAAGATACTGTATTATTTTTCTAAAAAGCTAATAGAATTACTTCTGTTTGAAGTGTTTCAAATTGGCCTGGCCTAAAACGACGTTAGGGTGCAATAGACAAAATTGTTAATACTTTTAGAGGTATGGTCTTAACAAATCCCAACAAAAAACATACACTAGACTATGTTCACATCAAAGACAAGCGAACAATTTAAAATTAGAAAACTTAGAAAAACAAACACATACACAAAAAAGACATTTACATAGTAATACTGAAATTTGTATTTATTTACCCTATATTCATACATGCGTACGGCTTAGTTTATTTATTTTATTGTAAACGCGATCATATTTGCTTAGCTTTTACTTCACAGGTTTATCGAATGCGAGACAGACAGAGAAGGGGAGCAAGCGAGTATGAGAAAATTTTTTGAGATTGTGTATGTCGATAAATAAGTATTTTTGTATTGTGTCTCTTGAAATTGAAACTGCTGTATTTATAATTCCCCGCCTTCCAAATACAACCGCTGTAATCCCTATATACATATATACGACAAAAATTATATACACTTATAAAGGTATGTGTATAAACTTATAGTATATTTTGTTTAATTCTAATCCAGCTTTTGTATACAATACAAACAAGAAACACATTAAACATTATTTATAAGCAAAAACCATAAAAGAAACAACAACAAAACAAATAGAACTGACGTGCCTATGTAGCGATTAAAACTGAAACTTTCCTCTCCAATATCTGAAAAGATTAAAATGATAAAATAAATAATTGCCCAAATATAAATGCAAAAAAAAAAGAAAAAAATACATCAATAAAAATTAAGAGAAATTTATCAAAATATACATAGATACATGAATAGATTTATATATTGTACACACACACAGCAAGTTAATATAGTAGTAGAAGACTTCATTTTAGTTATAATTTGTGGACTGTGCCTCCACGCACTCACATGTACGCGCTTGATGTACTACATAATAATCATTCCAAAATGTCATAATAATACATATATATGTATGTACATATATATGTAGAGATATACACATAAAAAGCCTATATTTTATGAAATAACCGAAAAATGTTTTTTGTTTGTTGAGTAGATCACACGAATTATTACAGCTTCCGGGACACACAGCGTCGAGAGCTACCGTTTTGCCCCTAGAAATATCAACACAACAATATTTAATGCATTTAAATTCTGCTTGGTTGTCTAGAACTGCATTTTATGGCGCTGTTGTTTCCAGTTGTGCATCCCCGTGATTAATGCTGCGATATTGTTGCTCATTTTTTTACCCCTAACCCATAAAATGGGTAAAAGGGGTATAATGGTTTAGTGCAAAAGTATGTAACAGGCAGAAGGAAGCATCTCCGACCCCATAAAGTGTATATATTCTTGATCAGCATCAACAGCCGAGTCGATATAGCCATGTCCGTCTGTCCGTCCGTCCGTCTGTCCGTCCGTCTGTATGAACTCGTCGATCTCAGAGACTACAAAAGCTAGAGACTTCAGATTTTGAATATAAGTTCTCTTATACCATGAGCGGAACAAGTTTGTTTCAAATTATCGATAGCTATTCTAGTTTCCGATATACACATGTGATCGATTACAAAAAAATCACGAATTTGAAAAATGTAAAAATGGGGGTTGAAATAATGGATAACGATAGAACTTTTCTGAAAATTTCATCGAAATCGGCTGAGAAACACCAGAGATATCGAAGATTGAAGTTTAGGTCACAGATGCATACAGACAATGACTCAACGCGTTAAGTATAGGGTTCGGGGTATCTTCTAGTCGGGAAATCTCGACTAGAGCCTTCTTACTTGTTTCGTTTTGAAATGGGAAAAACACCTCTTTTTGTTGTGCTGCAGTGCGTTCGGTTCTGCCATAAGTTGCTCGCTAATATAAAACAGTTGGATTAGATTTAAAAAAAGAGGCATTTAAAAAAACATATTTTTTTAGATACATGTTCCTTAACTTTAAACAGTTTTAGGTAACAGTGGAAATTAGGATGATTGTGTCTATGGAAAGTGATTAAAAAAAAACCTACTGGTAATAAACAACATAATTTTTGTATTATCTTATCTGGTTTAGAAAATCAAAAATAATTGCTATGGCTTATTGGCTTATCATGATTCGAACGATAATCTTAAATAAAATTTCGTTTTTTTAAATACTGGTAAGTAAAAACGGAGCCACTTAACAAAAACAGAGAAAATAAGCTAGAATGCCCTGTACATAACGCGTACAGTAATTGTATATGTATGTATATGCATCTGTGACTAAACTTCAATCTCGATATCTCTTGTGTTTTTCAACCGATTTCGATGAAATTTTCGCAGATTTTCATTATTTTGTATTAAGTTTTTTAACCGTATTTTACATTTTCGATATTTAAGATTTTAATATTATCGATCACATATCGAAAACGGAAAGAGCTATCGAAAATTGAAAGCAAACTTGTACTGCCTAGGACATAGTTATGTTCAAAATCTGGAGCCTATAGCTCTTATAGTCTCTGATATTATACATAAGGACAGACGGACATGGCTATAACGACTCGACTATAAAGAGAGAGAGAGAGAGAGAGAGAGAGAGATTTCTGCAAGCTTGTATTCTGTTTCTCTCGGCAGCTCTCTGAATAGCATGTTGACATTGATGAGTAAGAGGGATTTTCCGTTGCCCAACAAGCAATATGCATGCCATTGATAATAATAGTTTTTAAATATTCTCCAACTACTTATAATGTGTTTTAATGCGCTACAACGTCAGTCACTGACCAAAATGTAAGCTCTATAGCTATAACTAAGGGACTAATGTTTATACTGATCAAGAACATCTTGGTGTTCTTCTTCTTCCTTCTTTTTGTGTACACATAGTTTAACAAATTAACTTTTATAATTATAAATATTTCTATATTCGCAAACTAAGACTAAATCAGAATATTGTTGGCAAGCTGGTTAGCCTTATTATATTCTTTTTAACAGCTTAAATCACAATTTTTTGTTGTGAGTGATATTTTAATATTAATATTGCATTTCCAAAGGGAAGGTGACTTTAAAAGTCAACGAAGCTTAAACCAGATGGATGAGCTGTTGATTAATAAATTTTATTTGCTAGTTGTTTCTATGCATTGCGCCCAGCAAAAATATTGTTGAAAACAAAATAAAACTTACAACTAACAACTTTGGATGACGACAATTTAACAGGGTCCAAAAACAATGGGCCGTGCTGAGAACTAAATATTGAAAGCTGTGCACAGCAGCCTTTATAAATCGCGTTGAACTGAGCATCATCGCGTTTAGTTAACCAGCAGCACTTGTTAACTGAGAAGCGGAAAAGCGAACGGATTCATCATAAACATCAAAATCAAAATCAATCACAATATCAATATTAACTAGTCAAGCCGGATCTGATGACCATAATGCGATACTGGAGGATACTGCTTAGTTGGCTGCTCGTGGGCAGCTGCATTGCATTGGCCACACCCTCATTGCTCCAACTTAAGAAGAAGCTCCTGTTTGGTCACGGTGGAGGCGGTGGCGGTTCTGATGGCGGCTTTGGCGGTGGATTTGGTGGAGGAGGTGGATTTGGTGGCGGTGGCGGATATGGTGGTGGACATTCTGGCGGCGGTGCCTATCAAGGAGGAGGTGGTCATCAAGGTGGCGGTGGCTATAACGGTGGAGGTGGCTATCATGGAGGTGGTGGTGGTGGCGTTGGTGGTGGCTATGTTCAAAAGCCCATCATCGAAGTTTACGTTGTGAAACCTGTTTATCAAGGAGGCGGCGGTGGTGGAGGTAATTATCATGGCGGTGATGGAGGCGGCTATCAAGGAGGCGGCGGGCATCAAGGCGGCGGCGGCGGTGGTGGCCATTATGGAGGCGGTGGTGGCGGTGGCTATCCACACTGGGGTGGCGGAGATAGTGGTGGTGGCTCCTACGCCAGCAGCAGTGCTAACAGCTACGGTTACGGAGGAGGCGGCGGCAGCAATGCCTATGCAAAGGCTTCAGCCAACGCTTATTCTGGCAGCTGGTAAACCCAAGCATCTTTATTGGAAAAACTTTTAAGAAAAATGGAAAATGTAAACTTCCTCGGACTGATTTCACACTTTTTGAGACAGCCGTCAGTATAAAACCGAGAAAAACAAAAATACCAATAACAATAAAAAAAACAAGTAAGAAGGCTCTAGTCGAGATTTCCCGTCTAGGAGATACCCGGAACCCTATACTTAACGCGTTGAGTCATTGTCTGTATGCATCTGTGACTAAGCTTCAATCTTCGATATCTCTGGTGTTTCTCAACCGATTTCGGAAATTTTCAGAAAAGTTCTATTGTTACCCATTATTTCAATCCCCATTTTAACATTTTCCAAATTCGAGATTTTTTTGTAAGCGATTACATGTGTTTATCGGAAACGGAAATAGTTATCGAAAATCGAAAACAAACTTGTACTGCCTAGGACTTAGATGAGCTTATGTGCAAAATCTGAAGTCTCTAGCTCTTGTAGTCTCTGAGATCGACGCGTTCATACAGACGAACAGACGGACATGGCTATATCGACTCGGCTGTTGATGCTGATCAAGAATATATATACTTTATGGGGTCGGAGATGCTTCCTTCTGCCTGTTACATACTTTTGCATAAAACCATTATACCCCTTTTACCCATTTTATGGGTTAGGGGTATAAAAATATTACAAAGCTTAAAAAAGATCGCAAATTCCGAAACCAGTTTGGGCTACGAAAAATACTCATATGTAAGCGCAGCAATAATGAGTAACAACAACAAGTTGTAAACGTGTTTTAAAATGCCAACAAGTTGGTAAAGTGAAATATTCGAACATTTTCATTATTTGTTGATTTTACTTTTTGCAGCAGAAAACAGAGCATATGATATGTGCGTGGGTGAGTAAGATAAATTTCAATTGCTAAACCAATAAAAAGGTGACTCTCTAGTTGGCATTTCAAGCGAATGCTACACACACCTTTAGTCTGAGAAATGTGAAGCGACTACATTGTTATTGTACAAGAAATTGAGAATATGAAATTCGTATGGCATTGCACAATATGCTCATAAGTTTTTAGTCTATTTAATTTGTTCTTCTACAGAAGAAACAAGTAAAAAGGCTCTAGTCGAGATTTCCTGACTAGAAGATACCCCGAACCCTATACTTAACGCGTACAGTCATTGTCTGTATCATCTGTGACTAAACTTAAATCTTCGATATCTCTGTTGTTTCTCAACTGATTTTGATGAAATTTTCAGAAAAGTTCTATCGTTACCTATTATATCAACTACCAACTTGATGCTGATCAAGAATATATATACTTTATAGGGTCGGAGATGCTTCCTTCTGTCTGTTACATACTTTTGCACAAAACCATTATACCCCTTTTACCCATTTCATGGGCTCGGGGTATAAAAAGGAACGTAACTAAACACCTTATATAATCGTAGTTAATGTTTCCAAAATGCTGAAGATTATAGTCAAACAAAAAAATGTCGTGTTTCAGCTATATGATAAAGTCTAATACCCCGATTCCACTAGAGCCGGATGCACGGATGTAATTGGAACTGGGTAATGCAGCATCTATTTGAATTAGATACCTATGTAGTGAATCTGAATCATATTCCATGTCGCTCAGTTGGAATCGGCACCTCAAATAAATTTTATACAGACTTTGGCTGTTACAAAGATGCTCGCCTTTCTTTAACAGATGAGCTTAACAGCGCTGTAACCAACAAAATTTCTTATAGATATTTAGTTATGAACAGTGCCAAATTGAGTATAGCAGAAAATCAAGCAGCTGTCAGCGGCTTTTTAATCGGATTTCTGTTAAAATTTATGCTGTTTTAATTGGATTTATAGTGGAACGACCTGCATTACCGACTTCGCTGTTATGATAAATGAAGCCTAGTGAATTCGGGGTATAAGATACGTAGGCCCAATTTCTCAATGTCCAGTTAAGCTTGCAGTTAGTTGATTGCGAAATAACTTTGTTGCTCGAGCTATTCGGGAGATAAGCAATTTGGTTTTCTCAAAGCTGTTATGGTCGGCATTAGGTTTATCGATGGTCGAGGTGTTGAACGAGGGTTGGAGAGTCGTGCTGGCGCCCGACACTCGATTAATGTAGGCTTGACAGGTGAACGGCAGATGGTGGGGAACAGGAAGAGTGGCTTAGCCGTGATTAGGCAACTTTAAGCAGTGGCAGAAGCAGCAGCAGCAGTTGAAAACTTAACAAAAAGTGAGCAAAAAAGGCCGGATCATAACAAATGGCGCCCAATGGAAAACTTCAATAATAAGAAGCTAGTGAAGCCACAGTATTTGTTCAAGCTATTGTTTTTTGTATAGATGTTGTGTTTGGTAAGTTGTTAGTTTACTCTTAGCTCGAAAGCTGCTGGAGCGCAGAGAGGTTTAATGCCTGAGCTGACGTAGTTGTAGCTGGAGGAGGGAGCAAGGAACAGCTGGCCACATAACTACGCCACACCCTACAGCAGATACTGAGGAATCCGAGCGTGGATTACCATATTCTGTTGCAGGTTAGCTAGTAATCTCAGGTATAAAACATTTCTTACCGTTTATGTGTGCATGTGTCGAGGCCATGGTCCGTGTCATGTCCCTCAGGACCGACATTGTGTTTCCTGCCAGTCCATGGATTGTATAACTTGTAGTATGAATAGAACAACTGTGATATAGGAATAAGGACAATTTTTATGATTAGGACCAATGTTTGTACAATGTCTGTACCCGTATCATGTTCCATGTTCGTCTCACCCCGTATATATATGTCTTGCTTAATTGTCGGAAAAAGAAAGAGAGAAAATAGTATTATAGTAACCGAAAAGAGAATGCGTAGGGGGGCGAAATACGTTCAAGAACAGAGAAAAGACAGGCGTAGCGCAGACATTAATCAGAGCAGAGGGGCTGAATTAATGGCTCCTATCACTCGTTCAACGTCGCAGGCCCAATCTTTGGAGACTAATATATTGGCCGACTACACGGCGCCATCAGAGGAGATGGACATCTTGGAGGCAGGAGCAGTGGGCGGGGTCCCACATCCCAACAGCCTAGGAGCAGTGCCGAAACGCAGTTCCCGACTATGCCGCAGCAGGAAACAGGGCAGCCCGATTTACACTGCGAACTGAGAACAGCCATAAACTCAGCATTAACAGAGGCGCTCGAAACTTTCCAGGCAGTGATGGCCACTGGAATGGCGGAACTACAGGCTTAGAATAGGCGCGAGATGCTGGCCTACATGCAGGCTATCCGCGAAAACAGCCTGTACACACAGCTGGCAGATTCCAAAGAAGCGCATCAAACGCTACGTCCAACGCCCGAGCAGAACGCAGCACTACCGCCAGATCGTAGCACGGCTCCTGAAAAGCCTCCAGCAGCCCAAGGTCATTGGTTTGACAACCGCGCTCTGGAGTCCGAGCAGCGTGAACAGGTGGATCTACCAGGTGCCGTGGCCGGATGTACGTGCAAAGGACTGGTACTGGATGTTCCTCAGGACGAGTGGGGCAACAGACTGGCCGAATCTGCGATACGCGCTGAAACAGAGATTCCAGACGCGCAGGTCAAATTTTGAACGCAAGCAGGAGCTTCGTGAGCGGCGACAAAAGGCAGGAGAGAGCATCGACAACTATTTGCAGGCCATGTTTGCTCTCAGGTCTGGGTTGAAGGTACCCGTCAGCGACCACGACCTGATCAAGATCGTGAAGGTGAACATCTGAGACGGGATTTCACGGGTCATCTATCCGATATGGATCACTGACCTGGAGAGGCTGCGAGAAGAATGCCATGACGCAGAGAGGATGCTGTCATCACGTTGGTCGAGGAGTCCGACCACAGCGGAGTCATTCAGTCGACCTAGGGACCGTTACCAGGTGAACGAGGCGTTCTACGAGGAGAATGAAGCCACTGCGGATGTTGCACCGGACGAGGCAGCCGAAGCGCTGTACAGGCCCAGAGGCGGTAGCGGCGATAGCAACGCGCTTACGTGCTGGAACTGCGCACAGCGAGGGCACACGTAATGGGAGTGTGAAGCAGAGACAGGAGGGGCGAGCAACTCGGTGTTGGGTAAGATTCGTGTCCCGCTCCGGTACGAGAACGAGACGCACGAGATGACGCTGTATGTATGCCCCGCCCTGGTCCAGAATTTGTACCTGGGTATCGACTTCTGGAAGAAGTTTCGCCAGGCACCCGAGGTCGTAGGAGTAGAGTCACTTGAACAGGTGGAGTCGGAGTCCGTGACTAAGGGAGAGCCGATCGAACCGCACAATTTGAATGCAGAGCAGCAGAAGCAGCTGGAGGCGATCAAGGCTGAATTCCTGGCGTACGAGCAGCGAGGATTAGGTAAGACTCACGTGGAGTGGCATACTATCGAGCTGGTAGAAGGCACCGTACCAGTGAAGGAGCGTTTTTACCCCGTGTCACCAGCCGTGCAGCAGCTTCTATTCGCGGAGGTCGACTAAATGTTGCGACTGGGAGTCATCGAGCCAAGTGAGATTCCGTGGAGCAACAGGATGACGTTGGTGCGGAAACCAGGGAAGAATAGGTTGTGCTTAGACGCTCGTAAGCTAAACGAGGTGACAGTGAAGGATGCTTACTCGTTGCTGAATATAGAGTCCATTCTGAGCCGCGTGGACGACACTATCTTCATCAGCAGCGTCGACCTGAAGCACGCATTCTGGCAGATTGAGTTGGAGCCCAAGAGCAGAGCATACACGGCATTTACCATCCCTGGACGTCCACTGTACAAGTTCCGGATGATGCATTTCGGGCTATGTAATGCTGCTCAACGGCTGTGTCGATTGATGGACCGGGTGATACCATAACGAGTGCGGAACCGCGTGTTCGTTCATCTCTCGCACCTTTGAGAAGCATATACAGCTGTTGAAGGAGGTAGCGCAGTGTTTGAAGGATGCAAATCTGACCATCGGCTTGCAGAAATCTAAGTTTTGCTTTAAATTTCTAAGGAACTTAGGGAACATTGTTGGTGACGGAGCTCTCCCAACGGATCCGAGCAAGGTTGAGGCGATAGTCCAGATTCCCGTCCCAAAAACCACAAAGCAGCTGAGGAGATTTTTGGGAATCTCAGGCTGGTACAGGCGATTCATCCGCGATTTCTCGGGCCTTTCTGCGCCGCTGACTGATTGTCTGAAAATCGGCAAGAAGTTTGAAATGTCGGACGACGCAGTCGAGGCGATTCATAAGTTGAAGAAGGCACTTACCTGTGCGCCGGTCCTCATGCATCCAGATTTTCGCCGGCCGTACTTCATCCAGTGCGACGCAAGCCACTTGGGGATTGGGGCAGTTCTTTTCCAGCCTGACGACGAAGGTGCAGATTGGCCAATTGCGTTCTTTTCAGCGAAGCTGCGTGGAGCTCAGCTGAATTATAGCGTGACGGAGAAGGAGCGTCTGGCAGCGGTGGAGGTGTTTTAGGCCATACGTGGAACTAATGCCGTTCACGGTCATTACGGACCATTCGAGCTTGCAGTGGTTAATGTCACTCAAAGACCTGAGTGGGAGACTGGCGAGATGGTCCCTAGCGCTGCAGGCGTTTGACTTTAGAATCAAGCACCGAAAAGGGAAAGACAATGTGGTGTTGAGGTGGAAGCTCAACTTGTTCGAGTTCGAGACGACAGCATTTGAGAGCGAGAAGTATCTGGATCGGTTGGCGTTGGTGCGAGCAGAGTCAGAGGGTTTGCCAGACCTCCGGATCGAGGACGGCCTGCTCTTCAAGAGGTCGCAGTTCGCTCGAGAGGATAGCGAGGAGTTCCTGTGGAAGCTATGGATCCCGGAAGCTCTAACCAGCACATTAGTCCAGCAGGCGATGCACGGAAGCATAGCCCGGACGTTGGCAAGGCTGCGCCAATTCTATTTCTGGCCGAGGATGGCAGCGCAAGTGCGGACGCATGTGCTCGAGTGCGAAGTCGGCAAAGAGACTACGCACAGCACGAAATTAGGCAGACCGATGATGGGCAAGGAGGTGGTGACGGAGCGGCCGATTCAGAAGCTCTATCTGGATTTTCTGGGCAGGTATACACGCTCCCGCCAAGGCAACGCCTACATTCTCGTAGTGCTGGATCACTTCAGCAAATTTGTGTGGCTGAAGGCGATACCGAAGGCGACATCGGCAGCGGTCATCCGATTCCTTAGAGAAGATGTGTTCTCGGCGTCCACACCGACAACGGAAAGCAGTTCGTGTCGCAAGAGTTTGGAGCGATGCTGGAGCACCACGGCATAAAGCACGTTCGCACCGGGAACTATGCTCCGCAAGCGAACGCGTCCGAACCGGTTAACCAGTCGGCGTTGGCAGCGATTCGGGTGCACATTGGGACCGACCAGACGGCGTGGGACGAAATGTTGCCCGAGATCGCGATGGCGTTGCGAGGCGCAGTACACTCTTTGACTGGAACCTCCCCATACTTCACATTGTTCGGACAGCACATGTTGAGTCACGGCAGCGAGTATGGGCTGGCCAGGAGGCTAGGCGACGTCAGCGACTCGGCCATCAAGCCTTTAGAGAGGTCGGCAAAGCAACAGATCTACCGTGCTCGCATTCAGCAGACACTACACAAGGCATACAAGAAGTCGGCGAGGCTGTACGATTTGAAGGCACGCGACATTCAGTACACGGCGGGACAGGAGGTGTATAAGCGCAATTTTGTGTTGAGCGACTTCGCGAAGTTCTGCCGCCGATACACCAAGTGCCGAGTGTCGAGGACAGTGGGACGGTGCCTGTACGAGCTGGAAACGCTTCAGGGAAATCCGCTCGGGGTGTTCCACGCTAAGGTTCTCAATCATGACCCCCGATTGTTGGATCTGTGCCCGGCTGTCTCAGTCAGTAGAGCATGAGACGCTCAATCACAAGGCGTGGGCGGTGGCCTACGTTGGGCAGCGCAGCGGAAAGGAGTCGCATTTTAGCACTCCTGTTCATTGCATACACCGACGAGCCGGAGTGTGGTGTTATGATCGACATTACGTTTATCGATGGTCGAGGTGTTGAACGAGAGTTGGAGAGTCGTGCTGGCGCCCGACACTCGCTTAATGTAGGCTTGACAGGTGAACGGCAGATGGTGGGGAAGAGGAAGAGTGGCTTAGCCGTGATTAGGCAACTTTAAGCAGTGGCAGAAGCAGCAGCAGCAGTTGAAAACTTGACAAAAAGTGAGCAAATAAGGCCGGATCATAACAAAGCCAAAGTTACCTATCATCGATATATCACTATCGTCTAAAGATGGTGCCAACCACCTTAACGGGGAGCTCAGCTGTTCTTTTGGCTTTGTTTTGATTTGTGACTTCCAAACTGCTGCATGTTGCACATCAAAATGTATATACAATTACTTTCTATGAGCCCTGTTGTAAACGGCAACGAGGGAAAATCTTATTAGTAGTTAAGGAGCATGTGTTTGTTTACCTAGAAAACTCAAATAAGCATTTTGGAATTTTGCTTCATAAAAAAAAAATAAACAATAGCGGTGTTCAACAGCTCCGTTTCATCGTTTCATGTTTCATGCTTGAAACGCTTAGCTCGTGAACGGCATTTTGTGATTCAATGCGTTTCATATTTTCGGTGACTGCGCTACTGCTGCCTTGATTAAGAAAAAATGCCATTTCAAAGCTTTAAATATATGTTTGGGAGTCTTGCGCTTCTAAATAGTTATTAATACTACAGTTATAATTGCGTATTTCCACAGCCCAGTTATGTTTGTTAACAGTAATAGCGTATTTCCACTGCTCAGTTATTCTCAGTTATGTTAGTTAACAGTAACTGAGGTTCAGTTTGCATGTATTCTCCCATAAGGAATTAACTGAAGTAAAACTGACCGTAAATATTAACTGAAGAATAACTGAAGAGGAACTGGATCATTTGAACACTTGTTCGATAAAACATCGCTGTTAATGGGCACTTTTAATGTAACAGTCGCAAAACAGATGATTGTGAATAGCAGAAATTGTGAATAGGTAGGCGCAATATTTGTAATATTCAAAAAGTAATTAAAAATTTTGTTTTTTGATGAATTATCGTAGGAAGCAATTGAACTGGGAGCAAAGTTTCAAAGAATTGCTTTTAAAACTTTGGGCGGATAATTTTGTTGCACTTATGGCAGCTTAGTATAACTATTACGTATATACGAAAATTGACTTCTACTGCGTCTGCAATGCAAGCAAAAATGCTTGTAGGCATTAAAAATAAGCCATAAAAGTTGACAGCACGCTGTTACTTATTTGCAATGTACAATTTCGGTTAGTTTTTCCCACTTTTTTGCAGAAAATACAAAGCAAAACAAACCGAACAGCTGATTTATTTACGGAGGTTCAGTTAACAGAGCAATGGAAACAGCTTTCGTCAGTTACTGTTAAAATTTACGGAAACGGAGCAATGGAAATAGGCTATAACTTATAGCGTATTTCCACTGCTCAGTTATTCTCAGTTATGTTAGTTAACAGTAACTGAGGTTCAGTTTGCATGTATTCTCCCATAAGGAATTAACTGAAGTAAAACTGACCGTAAATATTAACTGAAGAATAACTGAAGAGGAACTGGATCATTTGAACACTTGTTCGATAAAACATCGCTGTTAATGGGCACTTTTAATGTAACAGTCGCAAAACAGATGATTGTGAATAGCAGAAATTGTGAATAGGTAGGCGCAATATTTTGTAATATTCAAAAATTATTAAAAATTTTGTTTTTTAATGGATTATCGTGGGAAACAATTGAACTGGGAGCAAGTTTCAAAGGATTGCTTTTAAAACTGTGGGCGGATAATTTTGTTGCATTTAGGGCAGTTCAAAATAGCTCCCACGTACATACGAAAATGGACTTGTATTGCGTCTGCAATGCAAGCAATAAAACTTGTAGGCATTAAAAAGCTGTTACTTACTTGCAATGTACAATTTCGGTTCGTTTTTCTCACTTGTTTGCAGAAAATGCAAAGCAAAACAAACCGAGCGCTGATTTATTTACGGAGGTTCAGTAACAGAGCATTGGAAAGAGCTTTCGTCAGTTACTGTTAAAATTTACGGAAACGGAGCAGTGGAAATACGCTGTAAATGAGATAATTACAAGTTTATTTTATGAAACAAAACCAGTTTAAATTACTTTTGTTTGCGGCGGCCATTTATCAGATGTTTTCATACTTTCTTGCTCAAAAATACACCATATGTACCTAAAAATACTGAACATCGCGATTCATCGATAGCAAATATCGCTTATTACATCTTTACTTTCATGAAACATGAAACACTTTTTGTATACATCGGCTGGGGTGCTTCCTCGTTTCAAGAAATTTTTCTATGTAAGTTGTTGTTGCAGGACGCTTCAACTAAACATGAAACGATGAAACGAGCTGTTGAACACCACTAATGCAAGTGTCAGCTTGAATCAGCTGTTCGCCTTACGATGATTGTATTGATATTTATTTATCGGCACTTGGCAGCGGTATAAGTGTTAAACAGACCCCCATGCATCGGATAAGTAAATGCTAACCGAACATTGAGAAACTCAAATCCGACTAAACTTAGAATAGTTTGACTAACCGGACTTTGAGAAATTGGCCCTTATTAGCTATAGCTGATAGCGAACGGTCCCTTGAGGGGCTCAGCTGCTAATAAACAAGACGTCTCGATTACGTAAAGCGGTGGTGAAGACAACTCAGTGCTGCACTGATGGAGCTTGGCATCTCCGTGCAGGCAATTTGCAATTCATGTCATATCCTATCCTATCCCATTTGCTAACGTACGTTGCGAGTTGGCAACCACAAGAAAACAAACAAGCAAAATTTTAGGTCAACCCTAGCCAATACAACATAATGCGCACCTAGATATCCATCTGAGTTAGAAATAGGTAGATGACGATGCATGGTGGAAATGAAATTCGAAGTCAAAAGAAACAAAGAGATATTTTTGAGGAAGCTATAATTTGAAACGTGTAAAGGTTCTCATACACAGAAAGAGTCTTAGGGCGCTTCATGAAAGTTGCTTTATAATTGTGCAGGGCAAGCACCTTGCGCAGCTATCCTGATGGATGCAAAAGTGAAACAAGTCCCTCTAGCTAGCTTTATCTAAGGGGATCTGGTTGCACCAGACATAGAGATGGCAAAAGCGAAAGGTGTTTGGGAAGTGGTAGTAGCAGCCACTTACTTTTCCGGAGACACTTTCAAAGCACCGCCGGAAGAGATCTAGTAGCTCCGCCGTAAGAACTTAATTATCAGCTGTGATGCGAACGGCCATTACACCATATGGGGAACAACGATGTACACAAAGGAGGTGAGCGCCTTCTTGAATATTTATTGTGTAGTCAACTCAATGTTATAAATAGAGGTCGCAAAAGCACCTGAAGTTATTGGACCTTACCTTGGCTAGTAATTTTCTATCCGATTGCGTATTGAACTAGCGAGCTACCGACGAGACCACCAGTAGCAAACAACTCAGTTCTTCAATATATAATCCGAAGAAACCAAATTGGGATAAGGTGGCTTTAGAAGCTTATCAACTTGTAATGAACATTACATCTGCTGCAACAAAGATTTGGCTGCTAATCAAGTTCGAGATGGAGAGATAGATTTGCCGATCAACGACGGGAAGTTCGCAATAGAAAATCTGGCCGTAAGGAAACGCTCGAGCTCGTGCTTCAAGCTGGCTCAAACAGTGAACCAGACGGATACACTGTTCCATCGATCATTCAAATGCTTCAAACCCATTAAAGCTCCGGGGTTATCAGCATAGCATCGAAGTTAGTCTCACGTATCTATTTTTTAGTTCAGCTGAGCGTTTAGTGGATCTCCATTGCTCCGTTTCAGTTAATTTTAACAGTCAGTTACGAAAACTGTTTCCATTGCTCAGTTACTGAACCTCCGTAAATAAATCAGCGCTCGGTTTGTTTTGCTTTGTATTTTCTGCGAAAAAGTGATAAAAACGAACCGAAATTTTCGTATGTACGTGGGAGTTATTCTGAACTGCCCTAAGTGCAACAAAATTATCCGCCCACAGTTTGAAAAGCAATCCTTTGAACCTTGGCTCCACGTTCAATTGTTTCCCACGATAATCCATTAAAAAAAAATTTCTAATTATTTTTGAATATTACAAAATATTGCGCCTACCTATTCAGAGCCCATTAACAGCGATGTTTTATCGAAAAAGTGTTCAAATAAACCTGATTCACTTCAGTTATTCTTCAGTAAATATTTACGGATAGTTTTACTTCAGAAAATTCCTTATGGGAGAATACACGCAAACTGAACCTCCGATACTGTTAACTTAACATAACTGAGAATAACTGAGCAGTGGAAATACGCTATTATTATAGAAAGAGTACAGCCGGGTCAACCGGTGAAGTAAGTAATGCTAGATTTTAAACTAAATAAACAACAATTTTAACAAATAAAAAAAACCAACTTCAAAATAACTAAAATGCCCTAAAAGAACAAAGATAATTACATTTTCTCCTACAAGTAGTAAGAACTATAGTAATTTTTGGAGTCGGAACTGGTTCATTTGAACACTTGTTCTATAAAACATCGCTGTTATTGGGCTCTTTTAATGTAACAGTCGCAAAACAGATGATTGTGAATAGCAGAAATTGTGAATAGGTAGGCGCAATATATAGTAATATTTAAAATATAATTAAAAATTTGGATTTTTTTGTGGAAATACGCTATTAGTATAGGGTTCTACTAGAGCCCTCTTTTACCCCGATTCCACTAGGCTTCATCTATCATAGCAGCGAAGTCGGTAATGCAGGTCGTTCCACTATAAATCCAATTGAAACAGCATATAATTTTAGCAGAAATCCGATTAAAAAGCCGCTGACAGCTGTTTAATTTTCTGTTATAGTCAATTTGGCACTGTTCATAACCAAATATCGATATGCAATTTTGTATTTTTTTTTTGCTAACAGTGCTGTTAAGCTCCTCTGTTAACGAAAGATGAGCATCTTTGTAACAGCCAAAGACCGTAAATAATTTATCAACTAGGAGATGTTGATTCCAACTGAGCGAAATTGAATATGATTCAGATTCACTACATAGGAATCTAATTCAAATAGATTCTGTATTACCGAGTTCCAATTACATCCGTGCATCCGGTTCCAGAGGAATCGGGGTATTGGTCGATTAAAAATCTCTATGTTCACTGTACCAAAACGTCACCAAAAAGTTGAATCTATACCATATAAAGGCATGACTAATCGTAAATAAATTATTTTAGTTTATTATGTGATTAAAATTCAAAAATAGTACAATTTATCAATATTATGAAAAATTTAATGATAAATGAAGATCGAAAACGGGAAGCATTTAAAAATTTAAAACAAAACTTATATGCCCGCTAACTTATTTCTCATTTTTTGGATCATTTTTTTTTGCTTTGCTCCTTTATTTATAAATTTCCTTAGCTACTCATTTGCATCATAGTCACGTGAATTATAACCAATCCTGTTGAACGATAAAGTCGAATTTGCTAAAAGTATCTTTGAAGCTTGTAGTATCTGGGTTTTTATATGTTTACAATTTCAATTCAATTCAATTTATTTCACTCTTTGTTATAACTACAGATTTTTGTGATTGGTATCTTACAATAATTTAAGAGTTTAGAATAAGAACTAGGCCTTTTCTACTTAGATATTTATTACAAACATGACATAACTATTTGGGGGAAAAACATATGTTTACATACATACATATATATTTTATCATTTTATGTCTTGATGCTTTTTTTCGCTTGCTGTCGCTGTGCATCTTCAATCCTTGTATCCACATTTTGTTGACGGATTTTGCGAATTGACATTCGCACTGGAAAAACTCGTTTGCCGTTGTCGTTGTTGTTTTATTGTTATTGTCGTTGCTTTTGCTGACGATCAAAGCCAACAGCAACGCCAATTTGAGCCGCTTCTCACGTTTCCCAATCGCTTGGCACGGGCATTATTGAAAGTTTTTCGAATTTCCAGCGCACACATAAAACACAGCTTGTGTGTGTAAGTAAGATGTGTATTTATTTATATATGTATGTATGTACATATGTATACAGCTGCAGTCACATGAGATTTTCCTCAAATCGATAACAGGTTTTCGGGCTCTAGCTTGGCCTGGCCTGGCCAATTTCAACGAATGCAGCAGAAAGTTTTCAGTTTGCTGTTTATTTTAACTTTTTTTTTTTTTTGTTCGGGCCTGAGGCTCATTGAAGTGCAGCCAAGTTGCGGTTCAGAAATATGCGGATGACAAGCGGCCAAATGTTGTCGCTTTAGCTCAAGCTCCAGCTCCAGCTCTCTCCCTCTATCAGTCTTTGTCTTTCTTTATCGCTCTCTCTTGCTCTCTCTCCCTCTCTCAATAGCTATCTGTATTTGAGCATGGGTTCGTTACGGGCTAGCTACGTCATTGGCAACACTTAAATTGCGCCGTCATCATCGGTTGCATTCCAAGTGCCAGGTTCTGTTGTGGCCCACATTGGCTAACAAATGGCCTCTTGCGGCCGGCTGGGGCAATCCGCTTAAATGGGCGTGGCACTGCCACACTGCAAATAGAGCAAATAGTTTCTGGAATGAGATATAAAACGCTCCAAGCTATAAAACTAACAAGTTTGTAGATCAACTATCCCAGATCAAACGTACTGCTTACATATTTGTACACAAATACATTCTTTAAAATATACATAGGTATTTGGTGATCATTCTTGAAAATCGGGAAGCTTGATCCCACAAAGTATCTATTAAATGCAAAAAAGTATTTATTTATTAATACTTAATAATGATTTTATGCTTTAGGTTCCGGAATATACATTAAACTAATAAAGTCAGTTGATTTGATAAAAGTTGCTTTCAAATTAAGTGTAGACGGCTGTTTAAAGTCTAAAATTAAATAGTGAAACTAAATTAAATATATAAGGGTAAATCAAACAAATTTTGAAGACATGCTTTTATACGCTTTCTTGCATACATTTGTAATCGGTTTTAATTAATAAAAAAAAAACATAAATAAAAGGATGTCTCGGTCGGGGTTCAATCCCACGACCTTCGGCCTGTGAAGCGGCAGTATTCCCTCCGTGCCACCTGAGCTCATGATGCAAAGAAGACAAGGTGGCGCAAAGAAGTGCACGATTTCGCATGTGCATAAAATAAAGAGCGAAAACGATCAACTGTTGCTGTTGATAATATATCAAAATATCAATATATCGATTTTTTTAATAAGAAGCGATATATTTATATGGGGATATTTTTTTTGTGAAAGTAATCCCATAATGTTCTGGACTTCGCATAAGGTGGCTATGCCAGGACTGTCCAAACTCGTCTTAAGATATCTTATAAGCCCTGGTAGTTCAATGCCTTCGGAGCTACTTGCTATCGCTATAAAATGTGTTTGTGACTCACGTAGCGTATGAATGATTTACATATAGCGCAACTTGTTTTTTTAAAGTCGTTAAAACTTAATATTAGAATTAAACCTTATTGTCATATGTTATCTGTTGTTCGGTAATTCGAAAATATATTGTTGTTTGCTTTAATATAGATTATATCTTCTTATTGTGGGACGAATTATCATTTTATTGTGAAAAAAAAGGAAAAAATTAAAATATCAAAAAATATTGATATATCGATATTTTCGGAGTGATATGTATATCAAATATCATATTGATATTTTTTCAAAACAAAAAATATCATCGATACGATATTTTAAAAATATTCGGTAACCATACTTTTAATCCAACTGAAACAGCGCATAATTTTAACAGAAATCCGATTAAAAAGCCGCTGACAGCTGTTTGATTTTCTGTTTTATTCAATTTGGCTTTGTTCATAACCAAATATCGATATGACATTTGGTATTTTTTTTGCTAAAAGTGCAATTAAGCTCCTCTGTTAACGAAAGATGAGCATCTTTGTAACAGCCAAAGTCCGTAAATTATTAATCAACTAAGAAATGTCGATTCCAACTGATCGAAATTGAATATTATCCCATATACCAATTAAGACTTGCCTTATGGGTTCTGGCAAATGGAACTGGATGAAACAAGCTCTGACTTGACCACATTCATGAGCCCATTCGGAATATACAATTTTATTTGGAATCAAAAGCGCTTCCGAAATGTTTCAACGTAATATGATACAAACATTTGGGGACATGCTAAATGTAAATTATATACTTTGACGACATAGGAATTTTAGGAGATAGTTTTGAGCAACATGATGAAACATTACTTTAAAGTACTGCAGCGCGCAAAATCAAATGGTGTACGTTTTAACCTGACAAAGGTTCAATATAGGAAAGCACAAGTTATCAGAAGACTTTATTTAACCACAAAAGCACCTAGAAGCAATTCAAAACGTTAAAACTCCAAAAGACAAAACTGGAGTGTTGCGCCTGCTTGACATTTTTATGTATCTAGCTAGGTTTATCCCAGACTTGTCATCTAGATCCGCAAAACTTAGGAGTTTGAGTGTACTGTAGACCATCATAATGAGCTCAATGAATTGCTTAAATCTACAACGAGCAATCCAGTTCTAGCAGTGTATGCCAATACAAAGCCTGTTGTTATTCAAACTCATGCTTTTAAAGATCGTCTTGGCGTTGTTGGTGTTCTCTCCCATCCAGTTTGTTTTGCTTCACGCACACTGACAAAAAGTGAACAAAAATGGGCACAAATCGAAAAAAAGCTTCTGGCAATCGTATTCACATGCGAAAGGTTCAGGTCGAGTTTTTTTTGGTAGACATTGACTCAGTACCAATGCGATTGCAAAAATGCTTCCTTACCTACTAAAGTATCCGAAGATGTCCGTAAAATATACACCAGGAAAGGAAATGGAAGTAGCAGACTTTCTATCACGAGCTCAACAACCGATGACGTGCAAATTTCAGAATAAGCAAATGTTATTCACATGGTAGCTCGTGCAGCCTGCCTCACAGAAGAGAACTGCAACTGATGAAAATTATCAAATGGTCGCTGATTTTGTTGAAAAAGGATCATAAAGTATACTAATTTTGCCAGCAATTTTATAAACTTAAATCTGAATTACACTTTGAACAAGGGCTTCTGTTTCGCTTATGCAGACTTATAATTATGCTAAGCTGCAAAGACAAATTTGAAGACATGTTCACGATCTCACCTAGGTATAAAAAAAAAAAACGCTAGCCCGAGTGCGTAAACTTTACTACTGGCCAGAATTGGTGCATGCTTAAAACCTTTTCAAGTCCAAGATACCCGCAGAGCAATTGATAAGCAGAAAGGGAAGTGGCGATTGCAAAGAACATTTTAAAACGTTCTCGAATACAACTCCACCAAGGTAACGAGCTTAAGCTTGTGAGTTGTTATTTGGTAGAATGTGTAAAACCAAAATGCCAATAAAAAAATCTTTACTCTATCGAAATGTGATTGATAAAGAAACGATTGTGAAAAGGTTAATAAATAGGAAGTCCAAAGAAAAAATATACTACAACATGCACTCAAAAAATTTAAGTCTCTTTAACATTGGTGACAAAGTCCAATTTTACAAAAGAAACCCAACGAATGGGCATATGGAAAATAGAGTAAACGAAAGATTTTATATTATAAACGCTGATCGTAATAAATATTTTAAAAGAACTATAAGACTTATGAATAGATCAAAAAGTAATAATAGCGACAATAAAGACTACTCCCATGATAATACTTTTGTGAACAATAATGATAGAGAAAGAGAATGCTGTGAAAATATTAATAATTTAAGTCAGGCTTACCATAGTAATAAATAGTATTCAAACCGTACATTTTAATATAAAACAAACCAAAAATTTAATAATTGGGAGCGAAACTGATAATACTGTTGTAAATTAAATTGAGAATGACGAATCGGCGGACTATGCAACCGCTAGCAGCTTCAGCTCAGAAGAAGAATTAGATCAAAAGAAAGTGTCTCCATCTGAAAGATCTATTAGACCTCCTAACAGATAAGGATGGAGCTAAAAAGTAATCTGTTATTTTTATTTATGACAAAAAAATGCGTGTGATAACACTGAAAACATCGCACATTGATAAACAATAGATTTACACATTCTCATACTATGTTGATAGTAATAAGTTCCGTACTCAAGCATGTTTTTTTGTTCTTGGCTGCTGGGCGTAATCAGATCATTTTGAAACGTAAATAAAAATTAAATAAGCTTAATCCCTTGTAATCATGCAAACTGGCCTATTATAGTTCTTTAATTGTTTAAATTGTTGTTCTGTTTAATGAAAAACGCTTGGCATTAAATTAAATTAGGAAACTTTCAGGTAATGCTACATAATAACGCAGGTACTGGCTTTTAAGCCTAAGCTGCAGCTTATTCATATTAAGACCTACGTTTAAAGTAAGTACACTATTAACAAACTGATAAAGAGATTAACTCATGGTATTTGACAGGTTGTTGTAAAAAACAATCGATCAAACAAATAAGTTATGTCAGTCAAAGCCCAACGCAAGCAATTGAAAAATAATTTTGGTATGACCAAAACTGGAGCATTGGCAGGAAAGGCATGCAAAACTTACAGCAATACAAAAAACAAGAAAAAAAAAAAAAAATCAACTGAAAAACCAGTTGCTGCACAAACCAAAAAAAGCGACAACTAAGCTGGAGGATCAACTGGCGTTGATTTGACATTTTGTCGCCTTAGGCAAAATGTGCCGAATGGACCCGCAAAAGCAAAACGCAATCGTAATGGAGCACGACGAGAAGCGAAGCAGTCTTCGGCTGCACCACGAAACAGTAACAGTCAAGCGGCCGCCATAGCGCTGAGCTGAGCTTAGTTTGGAGTCAGCACACAGACAGTCTTCGATACGAACCCAGCGCGCAAAGTCTACGTTTCAAGCTGTGTGTATCGCGAGTCGAGCACGGAACAAAAAGTCGAAACACGAGTCTATCGTTTTGCGGTGCGAAACTGCGAGTGATATTGGTGAAAAGCAACAGAAACCGAAACTGAAAACAAAAATCAATGCATGGCAAAACAAATCGGGCTCATTCCACATGCCTAACATACTCAAGACCATATTAGTGTGATTTTTTTATATTTGTTTTGTTTAAAATATTTTATATTAAGTTTTTGCCGCATGTTTTTAAATACTAACAAAAATATTTCTTTAATATGCCTTCCTCTTTTTATCGTTTCACTTAATCAATTAAAATTTATTGAAAATTTATTTATTATTTGCTTGTGTGCCTTGTGTGTGTATGTGAGTTTGTGAATTTTTATACTTTTTTTTTGTACTGTTAAAGACGCAGCTTAAACAAAATTTGAAATTGTTTTTTTTTTTGTTTATATTAAATAGTTGTTTGCGCTATAAATCGAATATTGATGCAATTTAAATAAAGTATTGAACGGTGCTGAACAGTGCGAAACCTAAACCAAATATCAAGGAATTAAACTTGATCTTTCTTCACTGCTGCACGCGAATCTAACCAAGGGTAAGTCTCCACTACTCTACCATAGATATGTATACATATGTATGTCTATACATGCATACATACATAAGCTCTACTAAAACACTAATACATACAATTATCTTGCCGGCCCTCAGTTCAAATCAATGTCAATGGGCTCAGGCACTCACTTTCAAAGATACTTAGCGAACAATTGATCGATAAACGCTTGTGCACTCAAGCAAAACATATCGATAAGCAAATATGTAATTTCTTCTCTGAAATGAATAAATAACTCATAACTCCATCTTAAAATTAGCTGCGAATCAAATTTGTTTTATATTTTTTATCAAGCATAAAACGATGAGATAATCATAAAACGAGATAGCGTTTACGTATAGGTTTGTAACTTCCACCTTCCCTCCTCATACGCCCATTCATATGCAAAAATATCGCGTCAGCCATTTTACAATTTACATAGGGTTAAAACTCCAATGCGGAATGCCAGAAACGTTGCCCTCAAAATTAAAAGTCGTGTTTCGCTCGTGCCAAATCTCTTAAAACCATCGATCTTAAACAGGGGCGGATTAAGACAATTTGCCGCCCTAGGCAGTTGCGATTTTGCCGCCTCAGACAGCAGCCTAATTTTTGCCTTCTCTGTTATTGATGCATTGACCTCGAGTTTTTTGAATGCATGAATTTGTATGAATTGAAATGAATAAAACATTTTGTGAATTCTATTGTTTTTCATAATGTTTATTGACAGTTGTACATAGTGCTATAAAACTTATGTGGCTCAGTGCGTTTGACCGTTGCCTAAATTATAGTCAGTTCATGTTTACATGTTCTTACGTCGTGCTTTACGCGAAATCACGAATGATTCCATTGCATTCTATGTCACATAAAACTTCCGCTTCTATAGTCAACAAAGCCAAAGAATTCAAGAGATTTTGTCCAATAGTGGATCTAAAATAATTTTTAATTCGTTTCAAGCCAGAAAACGATCTCTCACCGCTGCAGTTTGTGACAGCTAAGGAAAGGAAAATTTTGTAAGCAATGTCGACATTTGGAAAATCTGCGGGAAGATCTTTACTTTAGAAAAAATTGAAAGTTTCCATAGACGTGTGTGCTTTTAAATTTCGGATCACATTCAAGATATGCTTTAAAATTAATCAATTTATAATCTTTTTTTAATTTTTTTAATGCAAACTTCGTTAACTTTCGTTATCAAAATGGTAGAAAAGTATATTTAACAATATGTTAGACTTTTACACCTTCGCGTAAAAAGTTTTATAGTTTCCATTTAAAAGTAGCATTTTATCTAGTGTAAACGGACTGAATTTTCCGCCCCTAAAAATTTGCCGCCCTAGGCAGCTGCCTATGTTGCCCATATGGTAAATCCGCCACAGATCTTAAAACAACAATCAAAACAATACCTGTTGTATGCGTATGCAAATAAATATGTGCTAAAAAAAAGACATCAACACATTCTTTTCGACAGTTCTGGTTTTAAAAGTTTTGAGCAGCAACTCACACTAATATGTGTATGAGGTTGATAATACGCTATACACAGATCTTAATACAAAAGGCTTACTGTTTTCTACATTTCTCAACTTATACATTTTTATGAGGGTATTATTTTATATTTGTCTTTGTCTTGAGTCTTTTTTACACATGCTGGTAACTATTAAGCCACACTTTAGCACTCAAGCTACTGAGTATATTCATATAATTTTATGTATTAAAAACTATAACAATTAAGTTTTTAAAAGGTCAGCATGAAAACCAACTTGGCCAAAATTTTATAGCATTTGCTCTATGAAGAGAAAAATTAACTTATTATATTTGTAGGTGCTTATCTTTTGACCATTCTTGATCATAATAGGATATAATTCGAATATATTTATATGAATGTATGGATTACATTTTGCCTTTGGCAGTGTTGAGAGCATTTCTTGTAAAAACGTCAGTTGCAGTTATTTTGCCATTTACCAGACAATTGATGCTTCTGATCTCTAAGAAATTCCTCGCACTAACAAAACGACACAAAAAACGAAAAAACAAGAAAAAACAATTAAAAACGTTGCAGTCGGACGCAACCGACTGCGGAATACTTTGATACCAGTAAAAGAACGGATGGTAAGGTGTCTGCTTGCAAAGGAGTGGGACGGGTGGTAATCATCGCCAGCTATCATGTTACCAAATTTGGTGACTTAAGCTCGAAAACTGTGGAAGATAACTGAACTCTTAAAGATATATCTGATTCCGATTTTATAAGGCGGGTGGCTTGGGTGGGCGTGGCATCCAAAATTTTGATGCAGATCTTTGGTAGATGCTGCATTTTATCTTTCTACCGAATTTAGGGTCTCTAGCTTAATAACTGTAAGAGATATCGAAATTTCCGGTTTTAAATGGTGGGCGTCAGAGGTCGGCGTGGCATCCCAATTTTTGATGCACATCTTTTGTAGATGTCACCATATATCTTCCTACCAAATTTGGTGACTCTAGTTCAAAGAATGTGGAAGATACACGCATAACCGCTTTAGCAACGGCGGGGGGTGTGGGCGTGGCATCAAAATTTTTTAGGCAGTTTGTTGGAAAACTTCACTACCTATCTTGACACAAAGTTTGGTGGCTCTAGCTCAAAAAATAAAATCTATAGGCGTTTCCAATTTCAAGGAGCAGGGAGGATGGGGGCGGAAGGAGTGGGAGTGGCATCCACAATTTTGATGCAGTTTTTTCAGGGATGTGACTAGCTATCTGCGTGCAAAATTTGGTAGCTCTAGCTGTAAGAATGTGAGAAATATTTGGTTTTATCGGTTTTCAGTTATCGAATTTATCGATTTCACAGCCTCCTAGTAGGCGTGGCAACCCAATCTTAACACTTTATCTGTACCGTCTATAGATAAACATAATTGCAAAGTTTCAAGTCTCTAGCTTTACGGGTGTCGAAAAAAGTTGCGTTCATACGGACGGACGGTAAGACGGACACCATGACGGACATTGTACAAAACCAATATACTGTGAGACCTTCGGTATCAAAGTATAAAAACAAGTAAGAAGGCTCTAGTCGAGATTTCCCGACTAGAAGATACCCCGAACACCATACTTAACGCGTACAGTCATTGTATGTATGCATCTGTGACCAAACTTGAATCGATATCTCCGGTGTTTCTAACCCAATTTTGACGAAAATTTCAGAAAAGTTCTATCGTTACCTATTATTTCAACTCCCATTTTTACATTTTCCAAATTCAAGATTTTTTTTGTAATCGATTACATGTGTATATCGGAAACCAGAATAGTTATCGAAAATTTAAGACAAACTTGTTCTGCTCATGGTATCTGAAGTCTCTAGCGCTCATACAGAAGGACGGACAGAAGGACATGGCTACATCGACTCAGCTGTTGATACTGATCACGAATATATATACTTTATAGGGTCGGAGATGCTTCCTTCTGCCTGTTACATACTTTTGCACAAAACCATTATACCCTTTTTACCCATTTCATGGGTTCAGGGTATAAAAAGAGAAAAAACAATAAACAAACAGTTGAGGTCATTGCTCAAATATGCGAGATAGCTTAACAAATAGACAATCTTAAGTGTGGAAGCCCAAAAGACAGCCTAAATATGTACATACGTACGTTAATCTACACACTATGTATACATACATATGTATATGGGTGTGTGCATTTACACACATCTGTACATTTATATGAATCTTGTATCTACATATGTACATATGTGAACGTTTACCTACACAGCAAATCTACATGCGTGTCTCAGCTTGGCTCTGGCGAATCGACAGGTTTTGTCTTACGAAGTGAGTGGTAGCTGTAACATTTAGTTTTAAGAGGGCTGTCTATTGGTTAGAAGGGGGAGTGGGTTTAGAAGACCCAAAGGTTGGCCCCTGGATATGAACATACACAGTCATAAACACAGCTCAGCCCAACTCAAGACGTTTTTGCGTCCAAGCGGAGAAGAGTACAGTTGAAACTTGAAATCAATAGATAGAGAAACGCTCTGGTATTGTTAAGGAGTTTCAACTCATTAGACGGCTTAAAGATGAGTTTACGCACAAGACAATAAAGTTACAATATGTTTGGTGAAAATGGAACGTTGCTGCTAGTCTGATAAGCAAGCCTAATTGGCACAATTAATTTAAGAGCTAAATTCCAGTGCAAAAGAGAGTAAAGTTGTCAGTGTTGGTCAAATGCTGGAATGCTGGATTCTTAAAACTCTGCTGAATGTGTTGTTGCTGACGTATTTGTGTGCACTAAGTGCTCCTAAGTACGTGTTCGACAATTGAAAGAGGTGAAAGCAAAGCTTTAATTATAACTTGTGTCTGCTTGTCTGGCGATTGTTGTTGCTCTTGTAGTCGTTTTTGTAGCTGGTGCAGCAGATCTGGCTATTAGTCAGTTACTGCAAATCATCTCATTCCCATGCACTTGCCCTCAACGTAAGCACTCATGCGCTCTAAATGCTAAGCGGTTAAGTCAAGCTGTGTCTTTCTCTAAGAAAAAAAAAAAAGGTAAACACAAGACAAGTACAGAAAAAACATAGCAACAACAAATAACGAAGCGCAAAACGAAATACGAAAAAAAAAATAAACAGAAACAAGTAAGCAGGCTCTAGTCGAGATTTCCCGACTAGGAGATACCCCGAACCCTATACTTTAAGCGTATAGTTATTCTCATTATGCATCTGTGACATAAGCTTCAATCTTCGATATCTCTGTTGTTTCTCAACCGATTTCGATGAAATTTTTGCAGATTTTCAATATTATCTAAAACGTGTTTCAGATTTTCGATATTCGATATTTTTATGTAATCGATCACATGTGTATATCGGAAACGGAAATAGTTATCGAAAATCTGAAACAAACTTGTACTGCCTAGGACCTAGATGAGCTTATGTGCAAAATCTGAAGTCTCTAGCTCTTATAGTCGCTGAGATTGACGCGTTTATACATACAGACGGACATACAGACAGTCGAACAGACGAACATGGCTATATCGACTCGGCTGTTGATGCTGATCAAGAATATATATACTTTATAGGGTCGGAGATGCTTCCTTCTGCCTGTTACATACTTTTGCACAAAACCATTATACCCTTTTTACACATTTTATGGGCTCAGGGTATAAAAAGTGAAACTTAAATCGAACAACGTCGCCGACGACAGTGTCCATAATTGACGGAAAGCAACAACAACAATACCAAGTAGGATGCTTGAGGGGCTGCCTCAAAACAGAGTCCGTAGGTAACCAGCTCTAGCTGCAGTCCGTAATCGGAATTGAATTCAAATTGGCAAAGTTATTTATACATAAATACGGGTAGTTACAATCCATAAACAATCAAAAAGGCATTGACATGGAAAGCGAATAAAAAGCAACATATTATTAATCAATAATTAATTAATAAAAAACGAAAAAATATTAAATCAAGTAGAAAGGCTCTGGTCCAGAAATCTCCTTAGGAGATACCGTGACCTCTACAAAACTTAAATCTTCGATAGCTCAGGCTCTTCTTATCCGATTTCTATGAAACTTCACAGAAGTTTTAAGTTTTTGAACATCAAGACTTAAGTGTGTATATTGGCAACGGAAAGCGTGCTTTATATCTCTAAGATCGACGCGTCATACACACAGACAAACAGACGGACTTGGGTATATCGATTCGGCTGTTGATGCTGATCTAGAATTCATATACTTAATACTTAAGATGTTTCCTTCGGTCTATTACATACAGTTGTACAAAACGATTATACTCTTCTATCCATTTCATAGGTGCAGGGTATAAAAATGGAATTAAAATTCCTAAAGCGTACGCGCAGATTTTGGACTTGGGCAGCTACCAAAATAAAAATGCGGTTCAAGCGCCGCTAAAAATAATAAACAAAAAAAAAACAACAAAAAAACAAGTGAAAACGTTGCAGTCGGACGCAACCGACTGCGGAATACTTTGATACCAGTAAAAGAACGGATGGTAAGGAGTCTGCTTGCAAAGGGGGAATGCATGGGCGGAAGGGGTGGGCCAGGTGTTAAACATCGCCAGCTATTTTGTAACCACATTTGATGACTTTAGCTCAAAAACTGTGGAAGAAAACTTAACAACTCAAAATGTAAAAGGTGGGCGGCAGAGGTGGGTGTGGCATCAAAATTTTTGAATCAAATCTATTGAAATGTAACCATTTATCTTCCTACCAAGATTGGTGGCTCTAGCTCAAAAACTGTTAAAGATATATAGCCGATTCCGATTTTATAAAGCGGGTGGCTTGGGTGGGCGTGGCATCCTATATTTTGATGCAGATCTTTTGTAGATGCCACCATCTATCTTCCTAACAAATTTAGTTACTCTTGTTCAATAAATGTGGAAGATACACGCATAACCGGTTTAAAAACTGCGGAGGGGTGAGGGCGTCAGGTGTGGGCGTGGCATCCAAAATGTTAATGCATTTTTTTGGGAACGTCCTTACTTATCTTGGCACAAAGTTTGGTGGTTCTGGCCCAAAATATGTGAAAGCTATAGGCGTTTTTAATTTTAAGGAGCAGGGAGGATGGGGGCGTAAGGAGTGGGCATGGCATTCAAAAGTTTGATGCATTTTTTTGGGGAACGTCATTACCTATCATGACACAAAATTTGGTGGCTCTAGCGCAAAATATGTGAAAACTATAGGCGTTTCCAACTTCAATGAGCAGGGAGGATGGGGGCGGATGGAGTGTGCGTGACATCCAAAATTTTGATGAAGTTTTTTGAGGGACGTGACTAGCTATCTGCGTGCAAAATTTGGTAACTCGAGCTGTAAGAATGTGAGAAATATTTGGTTTTATCGGTTTTTGGTTATCGAATTTATCAATTTCCCAGCTTCCTAGAAGGCGTGGCACACTGATCTTAACACTTTATCTGTCGCGCCTGTAGACAAACATAATTGCAAAGTTTCAAGTCTCTAGCTCTACGAGTGTCGAAAAAAGTTGCGTTCATATAGACGGACCGACGGACGGACACCATGACGGACATTGCACAAAACCAATATACTATGATACCTCAGTATCAAAGTATAAAATGAAGAGGACCAAAAATTGATCCCTGTGGAACACCACGTGTGGTCGCTATAAGGTCAAAGGTGGAGTGCTGAACAACTACGGCCTGTTTTCTATTTTCAAATATGAGGCCATTAACTTTACTGCCGTTTTGGAGAATTTATATAACTTTGTTGTCAAAATTTCGTGGCTAGCCGTGTCAAAAGCCTTACTGAAGTCAAGAAGCGTTAAAAGAGTAACTTCACTATTGTCCATATGGCTTTTTACGTCCTCAACAATTTTTAATACAGCGGTTGTACAGCTTTTCTTTTTTCTTAACCCAGATTGCTGGTTGCTATGTAAGTTGTTGGTGTCCATAAAAGTTAAAATTTGGTTTGCCAATAATTTTTCAAAGACTTTGGACAAGAATGGCAATATAGCTATTGTTCTAAACTCATCTTTGCCTTTTGGGATGGGCGTAATCATAGCGATTTTCCACATCTCAGGAAATGTGGAAGTGGTTATGGCATAATTTATTATGTGAGTTATGTGACCTAAAATTATTGGAAGTATTATTTTTAAAAACTTTAGGCTAATATCATCTAATACACTCGCATTTGAATTAATTTTTAAGATTGACTCAAGTACATCACATTGACTTACACTAACAAAGTTAAAACAGCTAGTACAATTATTTAACGACACAGAGTATATATATATATTTTTTTTTTTCGATATATTTATTTACAATCTGTCTTGAGACATTTGGTCAATTTAGTTACTTATAATATTTGCAAAATTTACAGGAATAGGTAGTTACCAGTGTAACTTCCTTTTATACATTACTTATTTTAAATGACACGTTAATATATTTTTAATTACCTATTTGGGAGATCAAGGATGTGTAGCTTTTTGAGTCTTCTTACTGTTAGACTATTATCTATTAGATTTAAGGCTAAGTTATTTTCGTGGCTATGAAGTCTATCAATATATTTTTTGCTAAATTTATTTATTTCTTCCCTAACATAGGGGATTCTTGAATCTTTGTGTATGGATGCATTCGAAACGTAGAACGGAGCATTAACAATGGAACGCAAGGTTTTTGATTGGTAGCGCTGTAGAATTTCAATGTTAGAGTTGCTAGCAGTACCCCACAGCTGTATGGCATAACACAGAGTATATGTACGGGTTACATGTTGCTGGACGAACATTGACATATACAAAACTACCATTAAGAACATTTACATCCAAGTCGTCATTTATCACAGATTTATCCTTTCCAATTCCAACGTTCTTCAACTCCTTCCATAATTTTAGCGTGGAATTTATATTGTCAAACTTTTAAGTTAAAACCATAATGTCTACGCTTAGCACTACTGATCAATTCATTTACATCACGCCTAGCAGTCTTAAAAAGTTGAAACAATTGGTCAGTCTTATAACGTTTCCACCTCTCGTAAAGCTTGTCCCGGTGTTTTATTGCACTTTTAATATCACTGCTAAACCATGGATTTAGCTTCGGCTTAATAACTATGGCTCTAAGCGGTACATGCTTATTGTACAAATATTGAATATTATTTTGCAACAATCCTAACTGGGTGTCAGCCGAGGGAAGAAAGTATAAACTATTTCAATCACAACATTGAGTGTCATTAGAACGAAAAATTTGGTCATACAACATTACTCTGTTTGTTTTGTTTACAAAGATAACATCAAGTAATGTATTAGTGGTTTGCGAGAAATGGGTCGGTGTTGATGCATTTACAAGTTTTAGACCCAGTGCATTAAATTCTCCTGATAAGTCTTGGTTCTGAAGCATATTGCTGCTTAGGCCGCCATTTATAATAATATCAGTAAAGGTCAGTCATCAGTTTGCTATTGTGTCAATCATGTCAGAGTTACTAATGTGATTATGTGCCCTATACACACACCCTAGAAGCATCTTAATATTTTTATTGAGACTAATTAATTCTAAAAATAAATATTCAATTGGGCTGTCAAGGAGATGACTTACAACAACTTTACACTTAATTCTCTAAGCTACATACACTGCTACACCACCTGCATGACTTCCACGATCAGAACGGAAAACATTAAGGCAGTCACAAATAATAGACAAGTCACTTAATTCTGGGAGAAACCACATTTCAGAGACACAGACAGCATTAACATTAGAATTCACAAAAATAAAACGAAACTCATCCATCTTCTTAACAAGACTCTGAGCATTTATATGGCAAATATTTAAACCGCTGTTTTGCTTACAAAGAACTCTAACCATGGCATGGCTGCTCGACTTGGATGTTATTAAAGATGCGGACATCTAAAAAGCTTGATTTTAAAACCTAACAGAAGCACATCAACAAATTGTATAGTACCTAACGCTAAAATTAAATAATAATAGTAATAACAACAACAACAAAACTCAGCTGCACATCAGACGCATTCAAATATGAGAGATAAGAGCACTCTTTTAAAAGATACGAAATTGTAAAACGAGAGAAATTACTTAAAATAGAAAAGAAAAATAAATTAATTAAAATAGGAATTAGCATACGATATATGTAAATATATTTATTTTTACAAACAATAAAATAGGTGCAAACTATTTTTTTTTTTCGAAATTTCAAATTTTTTTTTAAAATTGATTTATTTTTCTTAAAGAACCAACTTATTTTTAAGCAAGTAAGAACGCTCTAGTCGAGATTTCCCGACTCGGAGATACCCCAAACCCTATGCAGTCATTGTCTGCATGCATCTGTGACTAAACTTTAATCTTCGATATAGGCATTTCCACAGAAAGGTTGAAAAAAAAATTTAATGTCTTAAAAGTTTGATGTTTTACCATATAGTATGTATAGGGAATCGAATAAATATAACTAGAATTAACAAACATTGCATTTATTTATAAAATTTTTTAAATACTCGAATGCAAAGTCGATCAACTGCCAAATTTCTGCTTTTTGCACGATTTTTTAAGATAAATGTTCGTAATGAGAGACATAATGCATTGGCATTCTTGCGGCAGAGGTGGGCTTGGCATTAAAATTTTTGATGCAAATCTTTAGTATATGTCACCATCTATCTTCCTACCAAATTTTGTGGCTCTAGCTCAAAAGCTGTAAGAGATAAATTAATTTCCGATTTGAAGGGAAAAAATGTCGCGTGCGACACGTAACGTGCGAACTTGATTAAACTTAAATAGAAAAAAACTACTTAATATTTTTGAATGAAACCAATATAAACAAACATTATTGCTTAACATTTCAAAAAAATTCGCAATAATATATTCTTTCAGGTTTCGCTAAAATCTTTGTTTGATCTGTTCGGCTTAAAAGCGACTTCTATTTTTGTCGAGCGCAAACTTCATGGTTTTTTGTAATTATCTCGCAAACGAACACTTGCCCAAAAATCTATTTGTACAAAAAATAAAGTGTTTAAAAGAAGCTATAAGTTTCGCCTTTTGTCAAAATAAAAATTTTATCGGTAAATGGTTTTCTTTTTACTTTGAATGCTTACGAATGTCGCATTCGACACTATGGAAGTGCCCTTATCTCTGTTGTTCCTCAACCGATTTCCACGAAATTTTCACAGATTTTCATTATTTAGTATTAAGTTTCGGTAACAAAGTAGTTATCGAAAATCGAAAGCAAACTTGTATTGTCTGGGACTTAGATGAGCTTATGTTCAAAATCTGAAGTCTCTAGCTCTTATAGTCTCTCAGATCGACGCGTTCATACATACAGACAGACGGACATGGCTATATCGACTCGGCTGTTGATGCTGATCAAGAATATATAAGTATACTTTATGTTACATACTTTTGCGCAAAACCATTATTAAGTTCGTAAAAAAAACTTCAACTTTTCAAATAATAACAAGTAATAACGTTGCAGTCGGACGCAACCGACTGCGGAATACTTTGATACCAGTAAAGGAACAAATGGTAAGGAGTCTGCTTGCAAAGGAGAGGGGCGGGTGGTAATCATCGCCAGCTATCATGTTATCAAATTTGGTGATTTAAGCTCAAAAACTATGGAAGATAACTTAACTCCTAAATTTAAAAGGTGGGCGGCTGATGTAGGCGTGGCATCCAAATTTTTAAATCAAATCTTTTTAATTGTCACCATATATCTTCCTACCAAGTTTGGTGGCTTTAGCCGATTCCAATTTTGTAAGGCGGGTTTCTTGGGTGGGCGTGGCATGCAAAATTTTGATGCAGATCTTTGGTAGATGTTGCCTTCTATCTTTCTACCGAATTTGGGGGCTCTAGCTTAAAAACTGTAAGAGATATCGAAATTTCCGATTTTAAATGGTGGGCGGCAGATGTGGGCGTGGCATCCCAATTTTTGATGCAGATCTTTTGTAGATGTCACCATATATCTTCCTACCAAATTTGGTGACTCTAGTTCAAAATGTGGAAGATACACGCATAACCGTTTTAGCAACGGCGGGGGGTGGGGGTCGGAAGGTGTGGGCGTGGCATCCAAATTTTTGAGTTTGTTGGAAAACTTCACTACCTATCTTGACACAAAATTTGGTGGCTCTAGCCCAAAATATGTGAAAACTATAGGCGTTTACAATTTCATGGAGAAGGGGGGGAATGGGGCGGAATCAGGGGGCGTGGCATCCAAAAATTTTATGCATTTTTTTGGGGAACGTCAATATCTATCTTGACACCAAATTTGGTGGCTCTAGCCCAAAAAATGTGAAAACTATAGGCGTTTCTAATTTCATGGAGCAGGGAGACTGGGGGCGGAAGGAGTGGGAGTGGCATCCAAAATTTTGATGCAGTTTTTTCAGGGATGTGACTAGCTATCTGCGTGGTAGCTCTAGCTGTAAGAATGTGAGAAATATTTGGTTTTATCGGTTTTCAGTTATCGAATTTATCGATTTCACAGCCTCCTAGTAGGCGTGGCATCCCGATCTTAAATCTTTTTCTGTACCGTCTATAGATAAACATAATTGCAAAGTTTCAAGTCTCTAGCTTTACGGGTGTCGAAAAAAGTTGCGTTCATACGGACAGACGGACAGACACCATGACGGACATTGCACAAAACCAATATACTATGAGACCGTCGGTATCAAAGTATAAAAAGTTACGTTTTTCTTATTGAACAAACGTGACATTCGTGACATTTGTAAAAATTTATATGGCGGCATATGATCGCTGTTAATGCACATTTTTGTATCCGCATCCATATCGGGTCTCTCCTAAGTCAAAAAAAAACACAAAAAGAAAAAAAAACCAATCAAGCTGTGCACCTGTCTTAAAGCAAGAAGTTGACTGCTCGGCCTGATTGTTAAATGCTATAGACGATTTAGAAATAGAAGTACTTAAAAAAAAAGAAACAAACAACAACTTATACAAAACAATAGCATAGTCTACCAAGAAGAAGTAGTAGGTAAAAAAAAAAACTAAAAGCAAATGCAACTTGAAAGTGGCACAAAGCAATTTTAACGCTGAATGGAGCGTTAAGTTTTTCAACTGCATTTGCAATAGACCCGCAAGAAAACAAAATACAAAAACGGAAAAACAAAAGAATAAGAAAAACAATACAAGTGCAATTAAAATTGGTACACATTCCAATTTGATGATTGTTTCTTTTTTGTTTTCTTTTTTTTTCTCCGCTTATTTTGAAATGAAAAGTAGCAACAGAATTATACACATGTATACATACTTACGTACACATGCATTTGGCGTCAAATAAAGTGGCAACATATTGTCCAACTGAACAATACCTTAACCAAAACATATTTTTACTATTTCCCAAGCAAAAACCCTTTTCTATCTTTTACAAACACATTTTCCTGTACGCCAGGGCCTGGAAAACAATAAGCCGGAGTACAAGAAAAACGCCACACATTTAAAATCTTTTAACCATGTGTGTGTGTGTGTGCTTGTGTGTGTGTAAGTGTGTGTGTGTGTGTCATCAGAAAGCGCCCAGAGGCGCTTAAAATGGGAATCGGCGATTAAGCGAATAGTCAAAATGATAAAATTGACAAATTTAAACAACAAAAGTTAAGGTTTAAACAACGATAACAGCATTGAATAAAGTGAACATAAATAAACAAACTACAAGTGAAAAGTGGCGCGCAACCGACAGCGAAATACTCTAATACCAATATCCAAAGGGCATTAAACAATTTGATAGAAATCTTTGATGTAAATCTT
Organism: Scaptomyza hsui; assembly: GCA_018152825.1. NCBI lineage: Eukaryota > Metazoa > Arthropoda > Insecta > Diptera > Drosophilidae > Scaptomyza > Scaptomyza hsui. The sequence goes on along the minus strand of JAECXO010000054.1, from coordinate 726,928 downwards.
AGGAAGATGTTTCCCACTTTATTGCTGCCAAATTTGGTCACTTTAGGTGTACAGGGCGAATAAGTGGATGAAACCAATATACTCTTTGCATTCGGTATAATAGGGTAAACAGCAGCCAAATTAACCAATAAAAAACACTCGTAATTCAAAAACTCCATGAACTGGGCTTCAAAGTAACCGACCGTTGTCTGAGAGCGACAGATTATTGGTCGAGAGCGAAAAACCAAACAACTCTATTTCAAGTGCCTCGACGGACGCGACAAAAGAAATGCAATGCGATGAGCGAGGAGCGTGTGAAAATAATTTGAAATGGGCAAACAAAGTCGGTACCACTACTTCAGAGTATTACCTCATAAAATTCCGTATGCGATAATGATAATGCGTTTTGCTGTGACGTATGCGAGACATGCGATTTAAGTATGTGTGAAATAGTATATACTTACAACTAAGTATCTTAAATAGTGTATTGTATATGTATGCAATTGCATGGCATAAATTGATGACAAAGATGAACTGGACTACAACTTGTCTTGTTAATAGCGACAGGAATGCCGTACAGTACAGAGCTCTGTTTTATTTTATTTATTCCATCAATGTTCACATGGTGAAATTAACAATAAAATTTGATCCCTTTAATATGTACTTATGTTATTCAGCCAATTTCGCATTGAAGTTTTTGTGTTCTGTCTTTCAATCGTAAGATAACGACATAAAAAGTAGCTAGAAACCATAAGTTGTCACTACAAAGATCTTCAGAAATATGTATAATTGGGCCAATGTCAGCGCTGGCGTTATGTAGACTCAACTCTCACTGCGCACATTCTATATAGTCGTTGTTGAAAGTCATTGTTTATATTGAATCTTTAGTCTTGAACCTAATTTGTCATCCGTTTGGATATGCTGTCATCGTCATTGTCATTGTTATTACTTACGCCCGCGCTTAGCTCGCCCCGCCGATGATCTAATCTAACGACCTGCCCGAGCTTCTTTACAGTGGAAAGCACTGACAACTGCACTTATTTATGTATGTTTTCTTATTTTAGTTTTTGAACCCTGAACCCATTCCCAACTGGTCAAAAGGTATAATGGTTTTATGCAAATGTTAATGACTCCTTAAAGTATGTTTATTCTTGATCTATCTGTCTATCTGTCTGTCTGTCTATATATGAGAGCTAGGTATCAAGTTTTCTAAATTGTCGATAGCTCTTCCCAGTTACGATATACACAATACGGTCAAGAAATACAGAAGATTTTGGTTTTGGAAATCGACTCAAGCTCGCAGTACAAAGTGCTTGCAATTTCAGTATACTGTATTTTTGACTGTACGCGTAATATCTAAATTTCAGGCTATTTCCTAGTCGAGCTTTCCTAACTGGCGCCTTCTTGCTTATTACATATGGTTTTTCACAACATCTGAACTTGAAATTGTAGCGGCTTGAGTTGTTGTGGGTGTATTTGGGGAGATGATATTACAATTTTCGTCTGCAGACAATGCGAATCTAACGAAGACGATACAAAGGTGGAGAGAACAATGACAAAGACGACGACGACGATGATGTTGTTGATGTTGTTGATGTTGTTGATGTTGTGATGCTTCATGAGTTCAGCGAACTTGGTGAAAATTGCTGAGTGTTAATTAATGTTGATTTTGATGTTAATGTTAATGATGATCAAAGTGATCATGTTGCTGATGATGTGTTGTGCAGCTAAATGGGTAAACAGAAAGCAGAGAAGACTACAAATAGCGTCGTCACTATTTAGTAAAATCAACAACATTATTATCATCATTATTAGCACCTTGAAATGCTCATTTCAAAGCAATTGCATTTAAGATAAAGTTTCAAAAATTGTTTCATTTGGGCATTTGTTTTGTTTGTACTTGAAAAATGTGATGCGCTTTATGAGGGGCTTAATATTTTTGTCTTCTTAAGAAAGATTACATTTTTAAAAGCGCTTCTATGATTCACATTTTTCTGACCTAACTGCACCGCTTCTTACTTTTAAAACTTGTTTTATTGGAAGATTAATGGCTTGTGCTCTTTGTAATCTTATTTCATTCAGACAAAAAGCCAAAATTTTTATTGATTAGCAGTACTTTAATATTTACTGCTGTAACACTTTTTTGTTAATATTCAAGAAAGTATTACACCAATGCCTTTTGACTTGGATCGACTTAGTTTGTAGCAAACTTAAACGAATGCTGAATGCTTAAAACAAGAAGGAAAACAAGTAAGGAATCTATTTTCGGCCAACCAAAAATTATATGCACTTGAAAAGTCTTTTTTTCATCCCTAGATCAAAATTAATATATCAAATCTTTTCTATTTGCATAGCAGCTATATGATATAGTTATCCAATCTGGCATGGATTTTGACATACAATCTAACCGCAACTAAAAGAAGGCATTTCCCAAAGTTTCAGCTCGATAGCTCTAAAACTGAGGGCTTAGTTGACATATCAACAGACGGACATGGCTATATCAACTGAGCACGCGATACTGATCAGGAATATATATACTTTATGGGGTCGGAGATGCTTCCTTCTATGCGTTACATTTCAGCACAATATTAATATACACTTTTCAAGTGTATAAAAACTGTGACCTAATACGAATATTAAAATGTATAGCATGAAGCCGCCTACACACAGTTTGATATCGAGAGAGAGAGAGAGAGAGAGAGAGAAAAGAGAGAGAGACAGCAAGTGAACGATCCCTCAAAATCCAAATAAAATACGATTTATGCATATTTTCACCTTTTAAAAAGCTTTATAAAACATCTTTGGATACGAGTATTTAGGCCACATAAATTATATTGGTTTTTGGCACATGCCAGCATAGCAGGGACGTGGTTTGCATGAGGTGGAAAAAGGGAAAGAAGGGAGCAGTCAGGCAGGTAGAAAGGCCCAAGCTAAAAGCAAGAAAAGAATGTTGCAGTCTGACGCAACTGACTGCGGAATACTCTGATAGCTCTATATATTAGTCTATAAGAACAAGTGGTAAAAGTGAGAGATGGTTGTGGCATCCAAATTTTAAATGCATATTTTTGGGAGACGTCGCAGAGTGGCGCCATTTGAGTTTTTTCGTTGCAAAAATCATTACTTTTGAACCAAATGAGATAATCTATCAATTTAAATGGCATATGAAAGAAAATTGATTAACATAAAAAATAAGCATTTGAAAAAAATTCTACGATTTTTAGGTGCCTATTTTTTGGTAAAAATTTGTGGAAAAATCGCTTTTAAGGGAACTAAAATAAAGATTATTTAAAATTTTTGATTTTCTTATGTTTTGTTTGAAAGGCTTTTATGATTTAAAACTAATATTAAAAATTTAAAAAAAAAATTTTATATTTATTTTTTAATTTTTTGTAAAATATTGCTCACAACCTATTACGGAAGGTATATCTAAAATACTAATCATTTCTGAACTATAATTAGTTTATTATGAAATAAATGGATCGGAAGATGCTGCTTACATGTTGAAGAGGTCCTCATTTTGCCTGTACTTTTTATAAAATTTAGTTAGGGACTTCTTAGCTTCTTCAGAAAGCTCTCCTCCAAGTGGCCAAGTCTTTTGTTCAGCGTCATGTTTGTAGTGTATACTAATCCAGGGCTTATGATTGTTTTTCTGTATATAGTCTAATCTATTTCTATAGATACGGTTTGCATTTAGCGTTTATGAAAACGGTTATGCTTCCATGCCTAAAAATACACTTATTACCTGTATACATATGGGCTTAGATCAAGTTATTTTATTTTGACATCATTACGTGACCGAATAAGATTTGTGCCTTCATGTATTGGATGTTTGACTATTTGTACGCCAACGAAATTTTTTAAATAGGTGCGTACCTGGTAGTTTATTTTACATCCTGTACAGCTGAATTTCGGGATCAGAATTTGACAGAGGATCTCAGGAAATCTGTATAGAATAAAAAACTAAAATCTTAACAATATCGAACGAAACAATAACAAAAAGAATGGGTTTTCACGGTTATATGTCATAAATTGCCCAGAAATGCATGCAACACATTTTTGGAGCCATGTCTTTTTATACCCCGAACCCATGAAATTGGTAAAAGTATGTAACAGGCAGAAGGAAGCATCTCCGACCCTATAAAGTATATATGTTCTTGATCAGCATCAACAGCCGAGTCGATATAGCCATGTCCGTCTGTCCGTCTGTCTGTATGTATGAACGCGTCGATCTCAGAGACTATAAGAGCTAGAGACTTCAGATTTTGCACATAAGCTCATCTAAGTCCTAGGCAGTACAAGTTTGTTTTCGATTTTCGATAACTATTTCCGTTTCCGATATACACATGATTACAAAAATTTCTCGAATTTGAAAAATGTATTGATTGATATAATGGGTAACGATAGAACTTTTCTGAAAATTTCATTGAAATCGGTTAAGAAACACCAGAGATATCGAAGATTGAAGTTTAGTCACAGATGCATACAGACAATGACTGTACGCGTTATGTACAGGGTTCGGGGTATCTCCTAGTCGGGAAATCTCGACTAGAGCCTTCTTACTTGTTTCTTAAAAAAACGGGGCAAAAACAGGAAGCTGAAAACTTTTGCATTAGATAAAGGAATAACCAAAGTAATTTTTGCAATTATTAATACAGAAATTTTTTGAAAATATGGCAAAAATAATAAATTATAATTTTTTTTTATTTTCCATCAAAGTTAAGATATAGTGAAAAAATGGATAGTTGGTAAATATCGATTTACCTGGCCAAACGCAAAGCAAACACAACAGTTTCAATATCAATAGAATCAAAAATAATGACGATCCGTTTCCTAGTTTTTGAAATACTGTATCTGAAAGCCGACCGAATTACCTAAAAATTGTGTGTTTTTTGTAACACTGAAAATCAGGCAACTTGGAAGGGCTATATCTTCTAAGCCAAAAATCTGGCTATATTAAGGATAGCATATCTGAAATCGTTGGACAATTTCCTATAAATTAGGGGCACATGAAATTATTATTTTTTGAAACTTCACTTGTTGTGTGGACGCCACTGTGCGTCGCCAGCTTAAGTGCTACCTAATTTGATGGCTTTCTTCCATTCTTTTAAAAAGGAAAAGTTGCAATCTTTCAAGTCTTTAACGCAACGCATGTCAAAAACGGACGGATATTGCATAATACCAATATACTCTTTACTTTCGGTATCAGAGTATAAATAGCGCTCTCAAGTCACAAGCGATGCGTGTCTAAAATGTGTTAAACGGAAAGAAATTGCCAAACGAACAAGCAAACGAATGTTCAGCAAAAGTCAAAACCAAACCACAACAAAATAGCAAAAATAGAAAACAACCTTACAAATATGTATAAACAAGTTTTGCGACTGTCCATATAGGAAAGATACTCGTACTATATCCAGAAAACTAAAAATATGATAGAGATGAAATAAAATTTCTATACGCAGTTTAGTTAAGATAAAGAATAGTTAATGCAAAAGCGACTATCAGTGCTGCTTATCTAAAACGACGTAAAAAGTTGTAAGCCATTTAATGTTGAAATAAGACCTACATATGTATGTGTCGATTAAAGATTACCTGTACAACATACATATTTTAATGAAAGTTATTCGTTCTAAAATAAATTAATCTAACTTATACATATTTTTAAGAACTACGATTGTTGCAACTCTGTGTTAATTCAATGCGTTGAACTGAAATGAACAATACTTTATATAGGCGTGTTCCATTTTCGCTCCATCCATTTTTTCAATCTTAAACTACTTTCATTTCTTATAACTTTGCCAATATATTTCTAACATCCAGTCAATATCATTTGCCCCGAGCATTCTAGTATTAATTTAAAATTTTTGTATTTAATTTGTGTTAGTTGTTGCTGCGGTAAAAAGTTGAGGTGCAAATTAATTGAGCTAACTCAGTTTCGTTTTTCGCGATTCACGTTTTTCGTCTCGGTTTCATTTCGTTTGCTCCGATCATAATACTTTTTTCGTTTTTGTTTTCTGGTGCGCTCTTTTTTCCATCGATTCTTTAATTATGGCAATTAGCTGCATTCGTGCAAGCAGTTGCTAATCAAACTCGAAAACCATAAAACATACTCATATATATAGACACTCATAGTGTACCATAAAGCTAAAGCAATTGCCAATTGCAATTTACGCTGCGGTTCGGTGAGTGTTGATTTTTCACTTTCCATATGTTGCTTTTGTTTTTTTGCACACTTAACGAACAATTTTCGCTATTTACCCCATAATTCAATGGAATTTCAATGGATTTGCCAGTAATTAGACCCCAGAGGAGTTATTGCAAAAGAAATGCAGAAATATGCTTCTTGATTTATAATTAGTTTATATTTATTAATTTCTTTTTGGCCAGGTTAATGAACTTTGTTACACATAGTTTTTTTTTTAAAGCAAGTCTGATCCCTCTAATAGACACTGTAATGGAAACGTTTTATCATCTGAGCTTTTGTTTTATTAATCCCTTTTATAGTTCAATATGCATATATGATTTTCTGTGTTAACAAGATGTTAATGCAAAACAAATTTTCTATGGTGGAAACTGCGTAGAAAATTTGGTCTTTACAATAAATGGATGATGTTTTATTGTCATTTGCCTCACAGGCAATGTGTAAAGTATATATATATATATACAAGTTAAAAGTGTATAATAACTTTGCTTTATAGGCGTGCAAGCAATAGACTCCAAAAAGTATATGTATGGTATATTTATTCAAACATTAAATAATCGATAGCTATACATTTTTTTGCTTCAACATTTTTTTCTTACCTACATACATATCTGGTTAGATTGTACACATAAATAATATATACTGGTTCTTTTCTAGACATATGTACATTGCAATCTTGTGAGCAATAACACAAGGCCGGCAGTTTTAGCAGTCAAATCACGCACTTTAAGCACCAGTTGAGACAACACTGGAAACAATCAACTTTCTTGAAGCTACATAAGGAGACTTAAATCGATCATCAGTGGTTGATCATCGAATAAGAGTGTAAAAAGTTAATTAACGAATGTAGGAAAGCAATGATATGCAATTCACTCTGCGTATACACAATATTTTATGATTAATAAGCATCCTCAGCCAGCATTGGGGATGCCTATGAATTTTGGATTTGCATTTCGAATAGCACAATCGTTCACATTAGTGTGGTTCAAAGATCAAAAATATTTAATAAGACAACAACAATAGTCACAGGTGTTTGCAATCGTGTTGTTTTATTGTTTTGTGATTGATTACTATCTGAAAGAATGAAAGAAATTAAAGAATGAAATAACCAAAACGTGAACAGATGCGCATGCGCAACTTTGCATTGGAATATCTTTAATTGGGTTACGAATGAATGTAACATTTTTTTTAATAGTAAAACTTAATTAACATTTCTCTCTCGGTGGACTTTTCTGTGGAATGCCCATATGCATTTGGTTATGGATGACATATTTGGGTTGAATGTTAAAACAACAGCAACAACAGTAACAGCCACTAAAGCAACAACAGCAACATTTGCAATGGCAACAGCACTTGCGCTGCTGCTAAAATAGCCACAACAAATCAGCAAATGTCGTAATTAACATATTTTATAGGTATGCGCACACCTGTCTTTCTGTGTTGGCTTATGTGTTTGTGTAAAACACACCCTGCACAACTACCTTGAAGCCATACAAAACACTCAGGCAAACAATATACTTAGATATTTACATACATATATACAACACTATTATAGTAGACATGGTGAGTAATACAGCATTTTGACACGATACCAAAGAAACAATAAATGTTTGTTAAACTTATTAGGTATGCGTAAGGCCAGAAGGCAAAAGAGAGAAAGCATGTAAAAAGGCTTTAGCCGAGAAAGTTCGATCAGGAGATGCTCTTAACTCTAAATAAACAGCGTTCAGCCAAAAAAGAGATAAATTGGTGCATCTCTAAAAAAAGCCGTCTTAGAGTAAAGATTGTTAAGAGTATCGTCTTTTGTGTTGAGTACCTTGTGAGCAATATCCTGTAGATTAGATCGTTGAAAAGCACTTTTAATATGGACCTATACATATATACCATGCAAGGTACACTTAATTAACGGACTCCCCTTCCCAAACAGCAATATGTACTGTCTACAGTATGTAGCGCTCCGCAGATAATTTTTGTATCTTTAATGAGGCAGCCGCACTCAAGCCAATTAGCTTGGCTTGAAGTGATTAAAAGCTACACTTGAACTGGCCAAAGCAGAAAGTCAAGACTCAGCATGCACTTGACTCGGTAGCTCCGAATGAATTCATCGTATTCAGATCTGAGTATTTGGTTGTTCTATACAAAAGTTGATAATTTGTAGCTTGTAAATAAAAACTTCAGTCTTTTTGGCTATGTTGGATACTTGTGTGACACAAGTTGTGTCTCAATCTTCATCTCTGCTTGTATCTGTATCCCTTGTAGTTTTAATATCCTGCACCCATAAAATGCGAATAAGGGTATAATGGTTTCGTCCAAATGTATTTATGAGGCAGTGGGAAGCATCTTCGGCACCTTAAAGCATATATGTATGTATATTCTTAATTTACAACAAATGCGTTAACAATTGGGCCATGATCTGGGGATTTATGTTTTCCATATGTTTTTGGGGTCACTGAAATCAATAATATTTTATATATCTTCTTCTTAATATATATAAATTACGTGTCACGTTGTTAGTTCGCGATGGACTCCTAAGCTACTTAGCCGATTTTAATCAAATTATCACACCGTGTGCAGTTTGATCCAACTTGATAGTTTTTATCTCAATTATTATCCTTTGGATACCGTGAAAAATATATTTGTAATTTATTGTTTATAATTGTGTCATTTATTGTTTGGTTCTATGAATCCGTCATAGATGGCGGTGACGTAAACGTCAAAGAGAATAAAAGCTACTGATTCGATTCAAATGAAATTCTGTGTACCCATAGTCCAGAGCCTTAGAAAGGAAATAAGCTATAATTTAGAAAGTTGACAGTGGCCGAGGAGGTTTGTTCTTTTTGGGTGCCCCAGGAAATACTGGCAAAACCTATATTATAAATTTATTATTAGCTTAAATCCGAAGAAAATATTAAAAAGTTGCTGCTGCAGACAGGTGCGATGCACTTACCAAAATCCGCGGAATGTAAAAAAAAATTTATGTTCCTAGGAGAACTTATCGTACACATGTAGGGAAGAGATTTCGCTTTCTAAATATTAATTTTTAACAATAATGTAAGAGATAGATAAAATGAATAACTGCTACAAACTAGCCACATTTAATAAGAAACATTTTTTTGTTGCTTGGCAGAACAACGTCTGCCCGAGTCACCTAGTTATATATATTTTATATAATAATTTTACTGGAAAATGTTTAAAACGCTTTGGAAATAATATTAGATATGTATCTGTTCACACTTTATAAAAAGCCGTTGAGAAACACCGCAGATATCGGAAATTGAAGTAAGGTCATCATGCACACACAAAGTTTAAGGTTCAGGGTATTTCCTAGTCAAGCTTACTTGACTAGAGTCTTCTTTCTTGTTTTTTTTAAACAACGCCATTTGCTTCCCTTCCCGCAGGCACAAACAACATTTAAGCCTGTCTTTGTTTATGTTACCTTCTACCTTTTCACCACTTCGCGCTCTTTTCTTTTCATAGAGCTTCGCAGACAATGACCTGATCTGTTCGAAAAAAATCTCCACTCTGTTTGTTATCGACCAAACAATTAGTTTTGATTTTGTTGAGATTCACGCGAGAAAACAGAAAAGGAAAACACAGCTCATCAATACTTTCTACAGTTTAAGTTATCACTTTTTTTTGTGTTATACACATCTCTAAAATACTTAAGGTATTACACAATGTAACGTAATTTTTATGTCAGGCATATCATATTACTTTCTTGTGAGTTTTAGCCAGCAAAGTAGGAAATTACTGTTATTAATTTTTAAAGTTTTTTATGACCTTAATTAAAAATCTTTAAATTTTTTGAGTTGAATTTTTCTATTCTTGATCTAACAGTTTGTGTACATAATCCAAATATGACTTTACTGGATTTTTTGGCTCGCGAAAATTTTTAAAACGATAGGTATAGCTATTTAAAATGCTGCCAATTCAATTTAAGTTCACTAATATGTTTTTTAACTCATTTCAAGCATTCCGTACTTAAATTAGGAATAAAATTCTAGAATCGCGAATACTCAGTTCAAGTTCATTTGAATTTAGTCATTTTCGAGATTTTTCCTATCAGTGTATAAGCACATTTAATAAAGTTTAGTTAAGGATGTAGACAAACAATGCGTACACGCGTTGGGTACAGGATTCAGGGAGAGATGGCTATAGTCGGCCTTCTTAGGTTTTGACTAAGTTGTAAGTGTAATTAATACCAGTATATAAAATAGCAATTCGTATCCACTTGCTAAAGAAGAAAACTATAATATTAGTTATTTTCTGTAAAATAACGTAATAATTAAGGCATTCTTTAGAAACTGTGCATGACTGAAAGTCTCCAATAAGAACTTCTTATCTTTTTGGCTTGCTGATAGTTTCATAAATTGTCGACTTTTACCTCAGTTCATATTTGTTTGTTAATGAAATATAAATGATAAGTGACATATGGTTCTGCTTAAACATGTAATCCATTTAAAAAGCAAATATTTTTAAGCTCTGTGCTATCTTTGCTTAATTATTGTGGGCAGTCGCCCCGGGCGCAACGATTAGGGGGCGTCAAAACGAGCTCCGCTGTTCCTCAAAATTGAGAAATGATGCACAACATTTTTTTATAACAATCAAATTGAGTTTTACATCAATGAAAAAAATTTACTTTTCTCAATTTAACTGCTGCAAATAATATCGTCCAGGCCCGTACCGTCGCCAAAATTTCAGGGGTTGCTTTGCTACCAAAACGGAAGCAAAATGTACAATAGATATGAAAATGCAATTTGCCGTAGATATTTTTCTATTTTTGTATGCTGCCGTTGCCGGTCAATTCACGCCGGTCAGTGTAGACGCACGAACACAACAATAATTCGGTCGTCATTCGGCTTGCAGCACGGCGATCTGTGAATCGTCTTTTTCTGCATTGTCACAGGTAGACGTTCCATCTCGTTTGTCGATGACTAATAAAAAATATGTTCCTATCATCAAATTTCAAGTATTTTCTTTCATATTATCTATTTATTAATTACTGTCCTTTTGGCTCTTTTAAATTTTTTTAAATTGAAATAAAACTCAGCACACAGTTGATTGTTGCTTTAACCCATTCTTCAGTCGAACTGATTTTTTCCAGGGGTAGCGCTGAGATTCCCAGGGGTAGCTTAGCTACCCCTTGCACCTACCACGGTACGGGCCTGATATCGTCGTAATCTAACATTGCAGCAGTTTCAATTTCGATTGATAGAATTGCCAAGTTTAATATTCTACTTTGACCCATGGTTGATCCCAAGTAAGATTTTATCAATTTAAGTTTGCTGAATGATCTCTCACAGGAAGCAACTGAAACCGGTATGGTAAGTAATATTTGCAAAGCTGTCGCTAATGTCTTGTAAGCTTCTCGTCCCATTGATGAAATATATAACTGAAGTTGTTCAGGTGAAAATCCCATTTCCTCTTTGTTTTTCTTCGCTCTTTTTAATAACAGTAGTACGTCTTGAATATCGTTGAACAAGTCTTCGTTGTCTAAGTCGTCTGGATACAACTCGGCAAGCTTCTTCCATTTTACTTATATTATGAGAAGCTCATCTTTATAAAAATCACTGGGTAGTTGTATTATTTTTTCAAAGTCACAAAGAAAACCAAAACGTTCGTCGAGCTTCATCAAATTTGTAAATCGTGATTGAAAGTGTATCCAAAATTTCAACCAGAGATCGTCGAATTTCTCCTTCCGAATTTAATCAATCAAATTCGACGAACCTTCAGATGTTTCTCCTGGCATATTTCGCTTATTTCGAATTCCTTTGACGGTGCTCACACCCACTCGTTACATTTTTCTGTAGCTTAACAAATGGCACGGTCGCACAAGTTGATTCTTCAATCATTCAGTTTGTCTGTCAACATTTGCAATTGTCCAAGTTCATAAGTGGATCTGATTCCTTTTTCGGCGAATCATTTTTTGCCCCGGGCGCTAAATTTCCTAGGTACGCCACTGCACTCGACTGATGGCTAATTTTGTAAGTTGAGTGACAAATTAAATGAACAAATATATAATTGAAAATTAAAATTGCATTTTCAATTGACAATTTTCAATTGTTTATTGTTAATTGTTGCTCGCTGCTTGTCAATTAATAATTGCAGTGGCAACTTAATTATCAACATGGTTGTGGACCGCTTCTAGTTGCTTAGAACAGGCCGGAGTTAACGTAATTGACCGCAACAAGCAACTAGCAACAACCTGACAACTGACAGACAACTGTCAACCAACAACAAGCGACGATGTTGACGCATACGTCGTGTGTCGCCAATTACGATTTATGCGCTCTTATGCAATGGGCCACGTTATGTTAATGACCGTTTGGCTTAAAACAGCTATTGGAATTGACCAAAGAACTGGGTCAGTTGTTGCAACTGCCAGAAAACTGGTCGAGCTAACTGTTTGCAATACAGACGTAAATTAGTGTCACTTACAAAATACAAAATCAGTTAGTTAAACAGCACTGCTAGCCAAAAGGTCTGGTGAAAATATCAGCGATTCAACATGTGGTTTTTTCAAAATATAACTCAATATGTAGCTGCTAGTGAAAAATCACACTAAGGAATGTCAACACTTGCGTAGTATCACCTTTGTTTAAAGCTCTGCGAAATGAGTAAAGCTCTTATACATAGACAGATCAATAACGCTTTTCAAAATTTGTAAATCACATTGCAGATATTTCTTTGTTTAATTAAACACGTCTTGTATTATTAATAGATGAAAGAAAAACAAATACGAAACGAAAAACCAATGAAAAAATGCAGGAGCATGAAACAGAATCAAAGTCAGTTTCGTAACAGACACCTTAAGTGCGTGCCGAATTGCATAGCGGAATCACCTGCCTTATCTAAACACTGAATTGTCTAAAGAATGTCAGACTCAGGGGTGTGCCAGCAATCAAAACCTACTGGATTTCAACCTAAAACTAACTTCAAGCTGGTTTTAGGTGTGCCAGAGCCCTGTTCGAGATGGTTTTGAAATCTCAAGTAATTGGTAATTTCGTAATTTCGTTAGTTTAAGCAATATTCTAATGCAATCTAATGCATAACAAGTGTTACATTTTCGATAGGTAATTCCCAGCTTAGTTGCGTATTGGAAATACGTTTGATTTTAATACATGTTTTAATTCATGATTTTTGATTTTAATAAATCAACAACAAATCTCTAAAACAATTTGTTGTTCAGTGTAAGTGTGCAAAACCGTCCGTAAACAATTACTATTATTCTGATTCTTTAATAAGGTATTTTTAAAGACACTTTATTGTGCCAACTAAACATAAAAAAAATCGAACTTTAAGGTAACATATTCGCATGGTTAAGCAGTGGACAGTTTATTGTACATTTAACAAAGTCATTGCACCAAACCTTTTTTAATAAGGTTGCAACTTTTGCGTAGTTTGTTTAGTTAGCTACGTACAACAGCTGATAAAGTCACAGAGCTGTCATGCAACATAAGTTTCTTGGCGCGCAAAATACTTAATATTGCTTTTGTCTAAATATTACCATAGATAAGTCGCATAATATTTTTATAGTCTTATTTATTAATAATAACAATAATGCCCTTGAATTAGCAAAATTAGCAAATACATTTAAGGCAAGTGAATAGTAGCAACTCTTTGTGGTCATTCTCGTTTTACCTATATACTCCGAAAAAATGTACTGAAAAATGAAATCTCCCTAACTTCTGGCACACCTAAGGTTTTGTTTCACAGATTTGAAAATCAGCTCGAGCCAAAATCTCCAGAGATTTCTGGCACACCCCTGATTATTAACATTTTTTTTAAGGAAAAACTCTCATTTAACAAATTTCTGTTTGACAATGCGCCAAGATTTATTATGCAATACCTCGAGTTGTGTAAATTACACGATATACAATTTCACATGTATAATTTCCTGTTAGTGCGTTAAAAAGCAAACAACAACTGAGTAACTTTATCTTTATATCTGTAAATATATATATATATATATATATATATATATATATATATATATATATATATATATATATATAGTTCATAAATAATTATATTTTTGGCGCATTTTAACTTTAATTATGCGCTTTGCCATGCAACAAGAGCAGCAACAATATCACAAACAATAACACAAACGCATTGAGTTAAATTTTTTTGTTTTTATTCTTTGATAATGAAAGTATCATATTATATTGGTTTTGTGCAATGTCCGTCATGGTGTCCGTCCGTCCGTATGAACGCAACTTTTTTCGACACCCTTAAAGCTTGAAACTTTGCAGTTATGCTTATCTATATCAGGGAAATATAAAGTTTCAGATCGGGTTGCCACGCCTACTAGGAGGCTGGGAAATCAATAGCTAAAAACCGATAAAACCATGTATTTCTCACATTCTTACAGCTAGAGTTACCAAATTTTGCACGAAGATAGCTAGCTGTCACTCAAAAAACAGCATCCTTCCTGCTCCTTGAAATTGGAAACGCGTATAGCTTTCACATTTTTTGAGCTAGAGCCAAATAATGTTGTGTCAAGATATGTTATGAAGCTCTCAAAAAAATTGCATCAAAAATTTGGATGCCACGCCCACCTCTGCCACCTACCTTTTAAAATCGGAAATTTAGCTATCTCTTACAGAGTTTAAGCTAAAGTAAAGTTTTTGAACTAAAGTCACCAAATTTGCTAACATGATAGCTGGCGATGTTTACCACCCGGTCAACCCCTGCCGATCCTGCTGTTCTTTTACTGAAATCATAGTATTCCGCAGTCGGTTGCGTCCGACTACAACGTTTTCACTTGTTTCCCATTTTGAATGCGCTTTATTGTAGGTTTCATTTAGTTACTTTAGATTTGATTTACTTAATTATTGCGCGTTTTCCCAAAATTTTTTACAATTTACGAGCAACTGACAGAGTCGCTCCCTCAGACATGGTCATAGTCCGTCATGGTTCCCTCCCCATTCCCCTGCCAGCACTGAAGTCAAAAGAGTCTTCGCTTTGAACACAAAAGCTGTAGACCATATACGAGGCATTTATTGACTAGACTCCGCACCATGTTGGGGCTTTGCACGTGGCCAGCAGTGCGTGTCCAGCCCCATAGTTTATTGCATTTGGAAATAAATTATGTCTACGTGCTTCTCAGTTTTCCCTGTGCACGCGCATGAAGATGACGCGACGACGGCACTGCACACACAATAAAGCTCTACCATCCCGGTCCGAAGTAAAAGTTGTTGTTTCCCCTCAGAAGCCCTACTACGTAAAGCCCAGCTTTAAAGCTACAGTTTTTCATTTTATCTGTCGATCTTCCGCGGAGCTGCAGTTCCATTTGCAGTACTTCTCCTTCCATTTTCTATTTACTTTCTTGCTACCTTCGGGCACTTAACTGCAACGCATGGCAGCATGTACAAATACATATGTACATACACATGCATGTCAATATTGTATGTATATATGACGTTATTGACATGCGGAAAAGACTTTGCCATATTTGTTATTGTGTGGCTACCCACCTCCCCAAAAGCAGCGATAGCATCGATACATCCGCCTACGTTTACGTTACGCAATTAACAACGAATATATTTTGTCTTCCCTCAACGCAGCGAGAAACGCACTTTTTCCACATATAACAATGAAACTTTAAGCAGCTGCAAATATCAATATCATAAGTTGAACACTCGGTGTTGTTCCGTTCAGTATAATTTACATACTGGTTTTATTCTTAAAATCCTAGGCGTTATATACCTAACAAAGTGTCTTAATTTCTATGCGCTTATTATCTCCTGCAAGATAATAAACTCTATTAACTTTCAAATACCTGCTTTTACTGACCTGCGCGCAGGCAGGCTCGGCGGGATCGTTTACAATGCAGGCAACAAATCCGCGATATTATTTGTTTATATTAACAGCTGGTAAATTGCTGCTTCCAATGTAGTGCATTTATATTATCCCTTAATTATCTTCGCGCTTGTGCGTGTTTTCTACATATATTTACTCTAGGATAATCGCATGACGGACAAGCGCTGTGGCTATTTTTACATATGTATGTCTTGCGGTGTGATAAGTGCCACAATCTTTTGTCACGTCTTGTTATCATCATTGCTTGTGTATGGGTCGTTTTACAATAATATAGCTACCACTCGCTATATGTTTCTTTAATATTACCATTAAGTAAGTACACATAGAGGAGTCAAACGCAAAAAATCCAATAGCCTAATTGGTCCAATTTGCGGAGGAACCACCCTCATTCGGCTGCTGAAAGCAGTGAGCCGAACGCAAATTTTGACTCGATACAGACGGAGTGCCAGCAATTTGCTGTGTATGCGTCTGTATGTCAGCTACGTGATCGCCGTTAGGTGTATATATGTGTGTATGTATGTTTCTGTATGCTGTTTGCTCTGAGCTGCTGTATATTGTGGAAGGGGGATAGCAGCAGCTAAGTGCGAACAACAACAACACATGTGCATTTTTTCTGTATTTGGTGGCTCCGGAATATGTGTGCATATTTTATATGTAAATGAGCAACTGCATGGTAGTTGTGTTGCAAAATTGCTTGCTGGTGTCATATAGCTAATATCTCGAAAGAGTATGGATGACCAGAAAGTGCAAAAACAGAAATTGCCTGTGTTTTGTAGGCAGATTAAAATGCGCGCCAAATTTTAATTTTAAATATTGGCTGTCGGTGTTTAATATAGATTTAGTTATGATGTTTTAGAGTCACGAGAACACATAAATATATAATATATAATTATATACATATATATATTAAAATATATAAATTATTATTAATCATATTATGAACTATGGACAATGCATCTTAATGATTAAGATGCATTTAAAAAAAAAATAAAAAATATCATTTAATAACATTAATTTTATAGCTATCCTTTCTTTTAATACAATTGCTAAAAAATCATTAAAATTGAGACAGGTCAAGAATAGCCAAGGCATACATTCAAATGTGCTGCACATGAACATACACATGCACACACACATTGATATGCGTTGCTAGAAAAGTAACAAAATCCCAAATTACTTGAGAGCCACCAAAAACTGAAAAAATATGCATCCGCACATACACACACACATATATATGTGTATTTAGGTATACATTCGCCCTAATGATTTTTGCTTCATTTGAGCTCGGAGCCACCAAATACAGAAAAAATGCACATGTGTTGTTGTTGTTCGCACTAAGCTGCTGCTATCCCCCTTCCACAATATACAGCAGCTCAGAGCAAACAGCATACAGAAACATTCATACACACATATATACACCTAACGGCGATCATGTCGCTGACATACAGACGTATACACAGCAAATTGCTGGCACTCCGTCTGTACCGAGACAAGCGCCGGCGCATGAATGACTTGGACTTTTTTAGCTACGCAAATGGTCTGCAAAATTTGCGTTCGGCTCACTGCTTTCAGCAGCCGAATGATGGTGGTTCCTCCACAACGCATTTTTTCGGCATTTGGGAAAACGCGATTTGACTCCTCTACGTATACATACTTAATGATATTACCTTCTAGTGGACTGTATTTAAATATTTTGGTCGATAGTCGCGGAAGGCGAGAGTCGGCTTTATCGCAACGTGTTCATTCATGAACATAAGTAGTTGTATTATTACCCCGATATATGTATGCTAAGGACAAAAACTGTGCACTTTACAAAATTTTTTTTTCTTTGTTTTTCTGGGCTATGGTAAAGTCATCTGATAAACAGACAATTATGTGTGTTTTTATTAACTTGGACCTCGAGGTGTATAGACTTGTTATCGATATCCGGTTAAAATCACCCAAAGTTATACCACTTTATACTTTTTACATACAGCACGAAAAGCTATAGATTTATATTGGACAATGAATGGCATATTTAAAAACGACTGATCTACTTTTTTTTCCAACGCTCAAACAAAGTAAAACATTGAAACGAAACAAAAATTACGGTTCACCTTTAAGATCGCACTGCATGAGGCAATACCTCGCCAGCCAGACGGATACCAATAGAAAACCCTGAAGTTTTGGTCGCGTGTGATGAGTTTTCAACGAAACATTTAACGGACGTCTTAAGCATTAGCCTATCACAGGCGAAACTCTTAACAAAGTTATCAAAATGTGTTCTACGCAGTTTTTCAGTCCGCAATAGCTGCAGTTGATTCAAAACCTCTTTGCTATATGTATTGACTTTTGTGAATAGTTATACCATCTACATGAACAACTGGAAGCTGCATGCGGTCTAGTAACTTGCTCATTTCTTCTTACTTAAAGCTTTCAACTATTTTCAGCAGGGGTCCATGAAAATTCTGTGCGATGTGCGCACTTATATCACCAAAGAACTCCATCGCTTTCCTCTAAGAACTTCATCCATACTACATACTACTCGCATGATTTTCTATGAGCTCAAAATACTTTTGAGAGATCCCACAGAGTCATAATTCAAATATATCAGCTGAGGATTCTAACCGGTTGCTCTTGGAATGAAATACTAATATATACTACAGCGTTACGGCTTTCGGCTTCTTGGGCGGATATTTCTGTACCCGAAATGAATTCGTGTCCTATATGTTGTAAATTTTGCTTAATACAATAGCAATACAATAAAGACATAGAATCTTATATTAACCGAATAGCTATGTCCGCTAGCTGCAGTTGAGTGAGATTAGTATTTTAGGTGTTTAGCCGAATTTCATAAGTACTTTGATACACAATCATTACTACGGCTAAGCTGATCGTGATACAAAAATTGGTTTAAATCGCTGAGACGCTCTATACTTTCACGATCAAACTGTAACTCTAACTGGATCTAAATTCTTACGTTGCGTGATTTTGAGTTTGTTACTCCAGAAATGGAGCTACATCCGGTTAGCTATAACTGATCAGTAAATGAATTAATACTGTCATGAATGTGCTGAAAGACGACAACTAAATTTGATGACCCTATGGTTGCCAAATACACTTTCTTTCTTTTTCATTAGTTAAGGAAGATGACTCAGGCCCAATTTCTCAATGTCCGGCTAGTCAACTTATTCTAAGTTTAGTCGAATTAGAGTTTCTCAATAATCGGTTAGCACTTACCTATCCGATGCCTGGAGGTCCGTTTAATACTTATACCAATGCTAAGTCCCGATATATATAAATATCAATACAATCATCGCAAGGCGAACAGCTGACTCAAGCTGACACTTGCTTTGTTTATTTTTTTTATACCCCGAACCCATAAAATGGGTAATAGGGGTATAATGGTTTTGTGCAAAGGTATGTAACAGGCAGAAGGAAGCATCTCCGACCCTATAAAGTATACATATTCTTGATCAGCATCAACAGCCGAGTCGATATAGCCATGTCCGTCTGTCTGTACGTATGAACGCGTCGATTTCAGAGACTATAAGAGCTAGAGACTTCAGATTTTGAATATAAGTTCTCTTATACCATAAGCAGAACAAGTTTGTTTCAAATTATCGATAACTATTCTGGTTTTCGATATACACATGTGATCGATTACAAAAAAATCTCGAATTTGGAAAATGTAAAAATGGGGGTTGAAATAAAGAGTAACGATAGAACTTTTCTGAAAATTTAATCGAAATCGGTTGAGAAACACCAAAGATATCGAAGATTGAAGTTAAGTCACAGATGCATACAGACAATGACTGTACGCGTTAAGTATGGGTTTCTGGGTATCCCCTAGTCGGGAAATCTCGACTTGAGCCTTCTTACTTGTTTTATGAAGCAAGGTTTTAATATGCTTATTTGACTCTTCTAGATTCACAAACACATGCTCCTTAACTACTAAAAAGATTTTCCCCCGTTGCCTTTTACAACAGGGCTCATAGAAAGTAATTGTGTAAACATTTTGATGTGCAACATGCAACAGTTTGGGAGTCACAGGCAAAAACAAAACCAAAATAACAGCTGAATCCCCGTTAAGGTTGGCAACACCGTTCGGCGATAGTGATATACCGATGAAAGGTTTCTTTGACTTTGAGAAAACCAAATTGGTTAACTGCAGTATAGCTCGAGCAAAAAATTTATTCCAAAGTTATCTTATTCCAAGTTTAACTGGACATTGAGAAATTGGGCCTTAATCGAAAATCAAAATATTTAGCACAAGTAGATCAGGTCATCTTATATCTGTAGAGTTATGTACTGACTAAGAATCTAAATCTTGCATCAGCTACATTTAAGGGCCTAATGGTTTCTTGGCTATATTCCATCCAACGTTTAAACGCCCTTTGAAATAACGGTAAAACATTTGTAGCGGAATCTGGTACAATGACGAAGCCTATTGTTATTGAAGCCTTGAGGTTCTTGCTCAACTTTAGCTGCTGCATGTTTTGCAATATCTGTACCTAGTGTTGCAGGAAGAGAAAAGTGTTAAAAGACAATATATTTCGCCAGTTTGCCTCACTATATTTGCTTTCTACAAATTCACAAGAAACTATGTGTACTTGATGTGGAAACCATGAACCCTTGCAAACCCTTCTATTAAAGTACATATCTGTGGTCACATGGAAGAGTAGCTTAAGTCGACTTAAGCACGAATTGAGTTATTTCAATAGGAGGTATAAAGATGTCAAAGCGCATAAATCTGTTTAATCAGTTTTGAAAAAATAATGTTTCTTCACAAAATTATGTGCGTTTACTTTTTATACCCCGAACCCATGAAATGGGTAAAAGGGGTATAATGTTTTTGTGCAAAAGTATGTAACAGGCAGAAGGAAGCATCTCCGACCCTATAAAGTATATATATTCTTGATCAGCATCAACAGCCGAGTCGATATAGCCATGTCCGTCTGTCTGTACGTATGAACGCGTCGATTTCAGAGACTATAAGAGCTAGAGACTTCAGATCTTGAATATAAGCTCATCTAAGTCCTAGGCAGTACAAGTTTGTTTCAGATTTTCGATAACTATTTCCGTTTCCGATATACACATGTAATCGATTACAAAAATTTGGAATATGTAAAAATGGGGGCTGAAATAATGGGTAACGATAGAGCTTTTCTGAAAATTTCATCGAAATCGGTTGACAAACACCAGAGATATCGAAGATTGAAGTTTAGTCACAGATGCATACAGACAATGACTGTATGCGTTATGTACAGGGTTCGGGGTATCTCCTAGTCGGGAAATCTCGACTAGAGCCTTCTTACTTGTTAGCTTAAGTTTTTTGAAAGAGCCATGCATTTGTCAAAACACCTTAAGTGCACATAGTTTTTTTTTTTTTTTTACATATTTCGATCTTCCGTTCATCATATAACTATTCCACTTATATAGACTTAAGCTGCATAAATATTCACCTTCAAAAAAATAAACTAATTATTTTCAAACAACTTATGTTCAAATAAGTTTTTTAATGAAATATTATTATTGCATAGAGCAATTTTAAGTGAGTGTTAGTTCTTATGATGAAATGCAATTCGATGAAATAAACAAATAACCAATATTGCAAAACAGCTTATGTACACATAAGCTGTTAATTCAAAGCGACGTTACAAATGAACGGTACCATATGTATAAAAGGTGTCAAATCTTCTCTATTTCCCAAATATTTTTTAAAACTTGTACCTTTCTTCTCTAATAAACTTATTAGCAACATTTCAGCATATACATTTTTCACGAAAATCAAGTAGATAAAAAAATACACAAAATTGGCGATATCTCAAAACTTCAATTTTCGACTTAAGCTACTCTTCCATGTGACCACAGACATATTTAATTTTATTTAGGGTATTCACAAGCTATATTATGTGCATAAAGTACTGTGTATAATACACTGTTGCTAGTGAGTGCACTTTTTACGTTTCTTTTGTCCTTGTTGTCGTATATGTGTCAGCTGTTTGCCAGTTCGATGACAATACAATCGATAGTTAAAGTGAATTGAGCAACTATTTTGTATTAAGTAACTAAAATACAAAAATTAATAAAACAAAACTAAACTGACTGAAAACAATTTGATTTGTGTTTTTGATAAGAATGACAAGAGAAGGGTTTCCAACAAAATTATTTGTGTGTAAAATTAATTTAACTAAAATTTACTGGCTTTTACAACCAGTAAATTGCTCAGTGTGACCTAATTTCATTAGATCAATAATCTCGAAAACAGCTGTTTTCATACATAATCTGGCAACCACTCAGTTAAACATATAGTACAATAGTGTGTTTGTTGTAAGGCTTTCAAATAGCAACATAGTACTTTACGCACGTAGCATAGCTTGTGAATACCCTAATTATTTTCGTTAATTTTTATTTTTAACTAAATTTTAATTTAAACTAATTTTAATTTTATGTTTGCTGTTCTTAGTTGACAATAAATAAATAAATAAATAAAAAAATTAATGTGAATATGGAAGCATCTAAATTAGTGCAAGTCACCTAACTTTCACTCTCCTATCTAGAATTATTTTCATGTTGCTCTCTTTTGCGGCTATTTTCGGCTGCTCTATTTTTGGGATTGCTCTTATACTGGCTAACTCTTTAAGAAAAATTTATTTTCGCATCAATTGTCACGTCTTGTGCTAAAAGTCAAGCGCCCTGCCTCGCACTTGCCCTGTACTGTCTCTGGATAAGAGGTGGGCACGGGCCGGGCTTTTATCGTGAACCCGTGGGTACGGTCTGAAAAATCTTATTTCGGGTTGGGTGCGGGCGGGTGTGGGTTAGGCCGCTCAACCCGCTTTACCCGAAACGTTTTCAGCCAACTTCAGTTCATTTAGTTGGACTATTTTTAAACCCTCCGTTTAAGGAGTTAAGCTTTTTATGAGAAGAAAGAAAAGATCATGTTTTAGAAACAGTAAAATGCATGATGATTGAAAATCGCGAAATGTTAAAAGACAATCCTGATGACTCGCAATTGAAAACTCTTCGCCAAACACGAGTCACGAGTTTCAAGAGTTTTTTATACACGCATCAACGAAAAAAAATAAAACTTGACAAAAATGCCATTGATTTAATTTTTGAAATTTAAAAGTATTATTCCACAACTTCTCATTCAAACTTGCCAATTCTAGAATTTTGGAAACAAGCCACTGACCTCAAAATCTTGCAGGCTGTGGCTTAAAATATATTATGCATTCCTTTGAGCTCTGCGACAAAAGAGCGAGTTTTTTCTTCATCTGGTAAAATTCTCCATGAAAGATGCACAAGACTCTCAAGTGCAAATTTGGATAAGTTACCTTTTTTTGTACAAAAAAATGTAATTTTATTTATTCAAAATAAAAAAATTTAGTTTTTAAAAAAGGTTCTAATTTTTTTTTCCCCATCGGTTGCTGGTCATGGTTGGATCGGGTTGGGCGCGAAAAATTAGGCCCATGCCCATCTCTACTCTGGATTATGAGAAATAATGCTTAAAATCTACTCTCTAGCTCTTGTAGTCTCTGAAATCAACGCATTCATACATATGACAGACGGACTAATTTGACTAATTGTGCACTTTAAAGGTTTGGAGATGCTTTATTCGGTCTGTGTCATACATATGCACAAAACCATTATACCATTTTTACCTATTACTTGGGTTTAGGACAATGAACCCTTTTTACACCCCAAACCCATAAAATGGGTAAAAAGGGTACAAAACCAATATTGTACAAAAGTATGTAGCAGGCAGAAGGAAGCATCTCCAACCCCATAAAGTATATATATTTTTGATCAGCATCAACAGCCGAGTCGACATGTACTTCTGTCTTTATGTATAAATTCGTCGGTCGAAGAGAATATAAGAGCTAGAGACTTTAGATTTTGAACATAAGCTAATCTAAGTCCTAGGCAGTACAAGCTTGTTTCCGATTTCCAATATTTCCATTTCCGATGTACACATGTAATCGATAACATTAACATGTTTAATATGAAACATATTTTAGAAACTTAATACAAAGTAATGAAAATCTGTGAAATTTTCATCTAAATCGGTTGAGAAACACCAGAGATATCGAAGATTAAAGTTTGTCACAGACGCATACTTACAATGACTGAACGCGTTAAGTATAGGGTTTGGGTTATCTCCTAGTCGGGAAATCTCGACTAGAGCCTTCTTACTTGTTTTTCGATCGGTCAGTGACAGAATGTTTGCGCAAATGATTAAGATTCAAAATATTAAGTCCAAAAATAAATGGCTGTAATAATTAAAACAATCCTACTTTAATCAACTTACAGAGATGCCATAATGGAGCCAATGACCATGTTGGTATTGGCCTTCCAGCTGCTGGCGCTTTTCTCGATAGCCGGTGCGCTTCTCATCTATCTGATATGCAAGGTTCGCGAGGAGAGTCAGGCGTGCAATGCCGAACTGACGCCACCCAGCCGCGTGGTCCTGGTCACTAGCGCCGATACCGCACTCGGCCTCCAGCTGTGCACTTATTTGGCCAACAAGGGTTGCCGCGTCTTTGCTGGAATGAAGGAGGCCCGTGATTCGCTGCCGGCCAAACTGCTATGCGGCTGGATGAAGATACGTGAGTACAGCGAGGAGCCAATTAGCGGCACCATTATACCCATGCGGCTGGACGTCACGCGAGAGGATGTGCTGCGCGAAGCAACGATTGCAATGGGCGCCCATCTAAATGCCAATGAGCGAGGCATTGCCGCCGTCATCAATACCAGCGGCAGTGTGTATCGGGGCCGTGTCGAATCGCAGGATGTGCAGCATTGGGAGCACATGCTTAAGACCAATATATTGGGCACGCTTCGCGTCGCTAAGGCATTTGTGGGCTTCCTGCGTCCCACACGCGGTCGTCTTCTCTACCTTGGCGGCAGCAGTGCCGGCGCCAGCATGGGCGGTGACGGTCTGGTAGCCTTTAATGCATCCCGTGTGGCAGTCGAGAAGTGTGCAGAGGAGCTACGCAAAGAGCTTCTACCGTATGGCGTCAGCATTGTCGCATTGGACACTTGCGGAATGACCGTTGAGTCGTTGTACAAGGCGCCAGTTGCACAAAGTAAGTGTTGACCAATTTTCAACTCTCTCTCTCTCTCTCTCTCTCTCTCAAACATTTTATTTGCTTACACAAACTCTCTCTCTCTCTACGCATTCCTTTCAGCCATGTCACAGTGCCCGGGCGCACCAACCCAGTATACAGCGGATGTGCTGAACGCTAGTGCGCTGCAGGTCATCGAGAGGGCGCTGTTTGACTTTACGCCCCAGCAGCGTTACACGCTGCTCTCCCACAACAAGTATCAATTCACGTTGCCATGCCGCTCTTCGCTGCGCCTAAATCGGCCCAGCAGCGAGGCCGCCACTCAGTCCGTCTAATCCCGACACAAATAGAAAGACAAAGAGAGAGAGAGGAAATCGAGTCGAAAGATTTATGTCATGCTCGCTTTTAGCTGCCTGGGAATGGCAATCTGTTACAGCGAGTTCAATGGGAGCTAATTGCGTGCCCCTTACAATACATTTTTTTTCTGTACATACGGATAACCCAAAATCCTAGGCTTTATCTTCTGTAATCAGTAATTTGTATCAGCAATACCTATACATACATATTATGCCTGTTTTATTTCAACATTCTTTTGTAATGTTTTTTGTGTTTAATAATAATTACTTATTTTTTTGTAACTTTTTTTTATAAAGACAAGTTGTGGACACTGGTTCGGTGCATTTTGACGCAAAGATTGCGTATATACAAAAATATTGTTTCAAATTATGTACCTATATATAAAAATATACATTTATATAAAATTTGTGCTAAGCTGCAAAATATGTTGTGTCTACATTTAAACTTGTTACTTTATCTGTTCGTAGTTTGTTATGCTTTCAAGGACACTTTCTAATGCTACCCTGCTTTCTATTTGTATTTTGAGATGAAATCATAGCGCAGCACGGAGGCACCAAAAACATCACCAGCGCGCGCTACCGGTTTACTGCCTGTGCGTCCTGGCAAATGGAGAAGCACATCGGCGCCCACAATGCTCTGCAGGCGGCTGCTTATCTGTAAATGGTAAAGTTACAAATCAGTTCCAATACGTATGGCTGGTGTCAATTAACTTACCTGATCCCCAGTGACACTAGCATACAGCTGGCCACTGATGCTGGTTACCGTTGCGCGCACATACTCTGGACGTGAATCTAAATCAATGGCATCATTGATCAACTGCGAAGGGAAAAAAACATTTTTTATACTTTGATACCGAAGGTCTCATAGTATATTGGTTTTGTGCAATGTCCGTCATGGTGTCTGTCCGTCTGTATGAATGCAACTTTTTTCGACACCCGTAAAACTAGAGACTTGAAACTTTGCAATTATGTTTGTCTATAGACGCGACAGATAAAGTGTCAAGATTGGAGGCTGGAAAATCGATAGATTCGATAACTGAAAACCGATAAATCCAAATATTTCTCACATTCTTACAGCTAGAGTTACCAAATTTTGCACGCAGATAGCTAGTCATGTCCTTGAACCAAATTTTGTGTCAAGATAGGTACTGACGTTCCCCATCAAAATGCATCAACATTTTGGATGCCACGCGCCCTGATTCCGCCCCCCTCCCCCCTTCTACTTGAAATTGGGAACGCCTATAGTTTTCACATTTTTCGAGCTAGAGTCACCAAATTTGGTAGGAGGATATATGGTGACATCGGCATTAAAAATTAGGATACCACGCCCACCTCTGCCGCCCACCATTTAAAGTCGGAAATTTCGATATCTCTTACAGTTTTTAAGCTAGAGTACGTAAATTAGGTAGAAAGATAGAAGGCAACATCTACCAAAAATCTGCATCAAAATTTTGGATGCCACGCCCTTCCAAGCTCCTTATAAAATCGGAATCGGCTTTATCTCTAAAAGTTTTTGAGCTAGAGCCACGAAACTTTTTATGAATATAGATGGTGACAGTTAAAAACATTTGATTCAAAAATTTGGATGCCACGCCTACCTCTGCCGCCCACCTTTTAAATTTAGGAGTTAAGTTATGTTCCACAGTTTTTGAGCTAAAGTCACCAAATTTGGTAACATGATAGCTGGCGATGTTTACCACATGGCCCACTCCCTTCGCCCCTGCATTCCCCCTTATCAACCGTTATTTTACTGGTATCAAAGTATTCCGCAGTCGGTTCCGTCCGACTGCAACGATTTTACTTGTTAAAGATTGGTTTGATATAAAAGCGCTATAGAATGGGCGAAGTCGCAGCCGAATCTATTTGAACCAAAAATAATATATATATATTATCGGATCAAGGTAAACCAACAGTTACAAAGGGTTTGTATATAAGTTAGTAAATCCCTTTAATGGATTATGATTTGTATTTGTTTTTTTGAAATAGAAATTCGGACTGCAACACAATAGTTACAAAAGTATTCAACTACAAAGAACAAAACTATTTAGTATAATGGTTTATACAATGAAGTTAGAGCCTGGTGTTTTGATACTTTGATACTGAAAGTATCATAGTATATTGGTTTTGTGCAATGTTCGCCATGGTGTCTGTCTGTCCGTCTGTCCGTCTATATGAACGCAACTTTTTTCGACACTCGTAGAGCTAGAGACTTAAAACTTTGCAATTATGTTTATCTATAGACGGTACAGATAAAGTGTTGAGATCGGGGTGCCACGCCCACTAGGAGGCTGGGAAATCGATAAATTCGATAACTAAAAACCGATTAAACCAAATATTTCTCACATTCTTACAGATAGAATTACCAAAATTTGCACGCAGATAGCTAGGCATGTCACTGAAAAAACTGTATCAAAATTTTGGATGCCACTCCCACTCCTTCCGCCCCCATCCTCCCTGCTCCTTGAAATTGGAAACGCCTATAGTTTTCACATTTTTTGGGCCGGAAAAACCAAATTTAGTGTTAAGATAGATAGTGAAGTTTTTCAAAAAACTGCATCAAAAATTTTGATGCCACGCCCACACCCCCCGCCGTTGCTAAAGCGGTTATGCGTGTATCTTCCACATTTTTTGAACTAGAGTCACTAAATTTTGTAGGAAGATATATGGTGACATCTACAAAAGATTTGCATCAAAAATTTGGATGCCACGCCCACATCTGCCACCCACCATTTAAAATCGGAAATTTCGATATATCTTACAGTTTGTAAGCTAGAGCCTCCAAATTCGGCAGGAAGATAGATGGTAGCATCTACAAAGATCTGCATCAAAAATTTGGATGGCACGCCCACCCAAGCCGCCCACCTTATTTTATTATTGGACGTAGATTTACTAATACCAAATTTTTTTCAGGCATGTCTTTTAAGTGCCTCTTATCGCTGCGCATTGAAAAGAGGCACACACATACTAAAAGGTTCGAGTGATATTATAATAAAAACAAACAAACAAAACTATGTGACCAATCAAATAAACAACATAATGCATATCAAACTAATGTTTCGATCTATATATGGAATATGGATTTATCTTGTCATTGAATCTTAATAACTACTTCAATCGCATGTCACGTATGTAGGTCATTTGTATTTAATTCAGAGATAAGTTTTTCTTTTTCATTATCGCCCATATTCCGACTTACCATGACGTTGATAATAGGCAGCGGGCACTTGGCCCTCTCCCAGCCGGCAGCCCAACGTATTGCGGGTAGCGCAAACAAATGGAATGTGACAAAGGCGGACACGGGATTGCCGGGAAGGCCAAAGAAGTACTTATGCTTTCTGCTCGCAAAGGTCATGGGTTTGCTGTGAATTAAAAATGAAAACATAACATTATTCAATTAATGGAAACTGTTTATAAAAAATTTGGGCTAACCCGGGTTTCATGTTAACGCGTCCGAAATGAAGTTCGAATTTAAGCTGCTCCAAGACTGGCTTGACGTAGTCCTTGTCGCCCATTGAGACGCCGCCGCTGCAGATGACAATATCCACATCATCAAACAGTTGTGACAAGGTGGAACGAATTTTCGGCAAGCTTTAATGCAATAAAGAGAATCCGATTAGTGTGTTGTGCATCTGTGCATTGTCGTTTGTGGTACACACTCGTCGCCTAAAGTGTGCTGCTGTGAGCAATCGAAACCGAAGTAACTCAGCAACTCTTTCAGCATTGTTGTATTCGAGTCATAAACTTTGCCATCGACTACTGGCTGCGCTGGGGACAGCAGCTCGCTGCCGGTTGAAACAATGGCCACTTTGGGCTTGCGATAAGGAAGCTGGGTGCCAACGGAGGCCAACAAGGATTTTAAGACAACTGGCGAGCAGTCGAAAGCGGGAAACACTTTAGCGCCCTTGCGCAAATCGTAACCAATAGCGCTGAAAAGAGTTGAGTGACAGAAAAGCCTATAAATGTAAATGAATTTTATATCTATTCATTATAAAATCTCACCGCACATCCTGGGACGCCTTAGGCTCAGCCAGAATTTCGACCAGACTTTCCTCGCCGTATTTGTCGCGTTGTAACAGCTTAGTGTCCTCCACCTGCACCACACAGTCCGCATTCTCAGGCAGCGGTGCGCCTGTATTGATCTTAAAGCACTCGTCTTCCTGCAGCGGATGTGGATTAACCTGCATCAGCAATGTTGATGATAAAGACATTTTAGTATTAAAAAAAAAACAAGTAAGAAGGCTCTAGTCGAGATTTCCCGACTAGGAGATACCCCGAATCCCGTACTTGACGCCTACAGTCATTGTCTGTATGCATCTTTGACTAAACTTTAATCTTCTATATCTCTGGTGTTTCTTAACCGATTTCGATAAAATTTTCAAAAAAGTTCTATCGTTACCCATTATTTCAACCCCCATTTTTACATTTTCCAAATTCGAGAATTTTTCGTAATCGATTCCATGTGTATATCGGAAACGGAAATAGTTATCGAAAATCGGAAACAAACTTGTACTGCCTAGGACTTAGATGAGCATATGTGCAAAATCTGAAGTCTCTAGCTCTTATAGTCTCTGAGATCGACGCGTTCATACATACGGACGGACGGACAGACAGACAGACGGACGGACAGACGGACATGGCTATATCGACTTGGCTGTTGATACTGATCAAGAATATATATACTTTATAGGGTCGGAGATGCTTCCTTCTGCCTGTTACATACTTTTGCACAACACCATTATACCCCTTTTACCCATTTAATCGGTTCGTGGTATAAAAACAAGTAGCAAACACTTACTTTATCGCCAGCGGCAATGCACTCCAGTACACGTTTGGTGCCGGAAAACCCGGAAGACTTCATTGCGTATCCATCCTTGATAGATGCCCGAAATGGGGGTATATTGACTGGCGACAACAGAGTGCACACCTGCTGCTCTGTGCTGTTATCCCGCTGCACCACTTTAAATATAATGTCAAGAGCCTGATGCACGGGAAGCATGGGAAACGTTGAATTGCGATCCACATTGTCACCGGCGCCGGTTTTGTGTGGACACACGTGATCCCGTTTTAGCACTGGCGCAGTCGAGCCCTGGAGTTCGGCATGCGTGCGTTGCACTAGAGCTACATTGTCACCCATCAGTTGCAGGGCGTGGGGCAGCAGCTCACGTACCGCATCAAAGCACTCGACGACAGCCTTCTCGCTACCTGGAAAGTTCAACACAAGTGTGTTGCAGGCAATGCCGCAGATGCCACGGGACAAGGCAGCGAACTTGGTCTTCTGCAGCGAAGCCAAGGCAATAGCTAAGGTCAGCTGATTGCAGTCCTTATCTAGCAATGGCTTGGTAGCCTCTGGGGTGACATCACGCGGCGCAAAGCCGGTTCCGCCCGTAGTTATAATGATGCCCACATCACTTCGGTCAATCCACTTGCGAAGCTCGCGCTGTATAAGATCGCGCTCGTCCGGCAGAACGCTGGCAATTACCTGCGCATTGTTAAAGGAGTTGCGTATCAACGCCACAAGACGCGGGCCACTGCGATCCTTGGTAGGTTCTTGGTAACAGGTGTCACTAACTGAAATACCAATGTAATGTTATTACAGGCCATAGCGGCAATATATTTCGCTAACTTGTTAAGACGCCAAATGTAATTGACTCCATTGTGACATTTATGGGTTTTACGCAGCTATTGGTACTTTCAATTAAATTGTTCAGTGAAGCGATTTACACTCAACAAAATTGTTGATTGCTTTGATTGTTTTGAGCACAAAGCGTTTTTCTATTTTTAGCACATTTTAAAATGACATAGGCACGTGTGCACACACTGGCAGCTAGTACATTTTAAGGAGAGCGAATAATTTAATGTGTTCTCACTGGCATACATTTAAAAAAAAAAAAAAAAATACAATTTCAAAACACAGTATATGTTGTAGACATAATGCTAATGCTTAGTTTTATTAATCAACACTATAACAATACAAAAAGAATCGTCACTTCATCACTGACTAGTTATTTGGCTGTATTTTGAGCCTTTGTGCGTTCTTCGAGTGGGTCGTAGCCTGATGCCATTTTTTCCTTGAACTGTTCGTAGGTGCGTTTGCGGTCAAAGTGTTTTACCCACTGACCAGGACATGCTAGCTCAAATGTCTTGCGCATTTTCTGACAGGCACTTGGCACCTTTTCACCGCTTGTTGAACTGTGCTTGGGCGCATTATCGTCCAAACATTTCCAGTATTCATCTCGTGTGGACCAGCACTTGGCGCGCTCCGCTTTGTCGGGGAAACTCATTGTGCCACTGATTTGATTTTGTTTCGGTGTCGACGTTGCTGCTAGTTCTGTCTGATGTGTTCCTTGACCTTACAGTCGCATGAAGAGAATTTTTAATTTGCACTTGATGTCAATGTACTTTTACTGGCAGCACTGTATATTTGTAATTAAATTTATTATCATATATGTGACAAACATTTGATAATAAGGAATATATCAAAACCAACCTCAAAATTACAAAACATACAATTACCGACACTGTGTGGCCAGATATTCTAAAACTAATGTTGTTACAGCTGACCGTAATATTAAATGACAAGCAACACTTAATGCAGTGTTGCAGTGGCAGATATGGCGCCGAGTTTAAGTGTTCAGTTTAAAAAGTCATTTGTATTTGTAGGCCAAAAACCCAATTTCAGTTGTATGTATTACAATTTATTTTATGCAATTTATCGGTGACTTATGTTAAACATTATTGGTTTCAAATTTCAACCAATCAGCGTGGAATACTACTCAAACAATATAAATACAAATAAGAGTGTACATGTTTTTAAACCACACAAAATAATAATAAAAATAACAAACAAACAAACAAATCTCTTATAAAAACAATATAAAACTTGAATGTGAATACTTATTTTTCTAAATGTTGTGCTTCGAAACCAATGTATACATTAGGCGTATATAAATGTCGCTTATATGGTACGTAAAGATTTTTTGCAAATGCTGCCCCAAGACCAGTGCAAATGGGAGCGCAATAAATGCTCCGTTAATTTATTATATTAGAAACTATTATGACCCGGGGCTCTAGACATTTATTTAGTATCATGTGTATACATCTATTCATAAGTATACAGTTTAAGTGAACTCTAGGAACACAGCAAATCTCAATGCGGTGATGTTTGTTACTAAATTTTATATTTCTTTACATCAAAGTTATTTCAATAAAAAATGTTTATGTACATATGTATATATTAGTAAACATATGTATATCGTATAATTGTTCTGCTTAAAGAGCTGAATCATGATACAATTAATTGTATCGTAAAATGAATGTATGTGAGTAGGTGTATGTGTGGTTTCCCTCTAGAAGGGCCGACCAACGTTTTACCTTAAGTAATGCACAGGGCGACTTAACTGACGCTCGTATGACCCAATCCCATGCATGGAGCGACGTAACTGACGCTCGATTGTCCTAAGGTAAAGTACAGAGCGACGTAATTGACGCTAGGCCGACCCAATCCCATGCAAAGAGCGACTTAACTGGTAAGCGTTCGGCTTCAATCATTTTCGTCTCGACGCATTGACGTTTTGGGAGCAACGCAGCGTCGACACAAATACAAAGACTTCCCCAGCTGAACTAGTGGATGTGTATAACTTATGTATATTTACGTATTCCTAATGTACATACATACATACATATAAACATTTACACAATACATATTTAAGTAAGAAGGCCTTGCATTTACGCTGTTTTTAACCCACATAAATACATGTACAGGGTTGCCCATATTCGACGGACCCATCTGGCAACGCCATAACTTTTGACAGAGATGTCAGATCGCTTAATGACATACCGCGTTTGAAGCGTCAGTCCAAGCAGATTTTTACCATGGAACAATACACGCCACGCGAGCGCTCTGAAATAGTTGAAATTTACATTCAACAGAACAAGTCAATTGTGAAAACTCAACGTGCTTTTAAAAAATTAAAAAATGTGAGAAGTGCGCCTTCTAAGAACACCATTAAGCGTTTATACGAAAAATTTTCGACTGGTGAGGCTCTTTCTAATCCGAAGAGGCCAAATAAAAGTCGACCAAGGCGATCGGACGAGAATATCGCTGCCGTACGAGCCAGTGTTGAGAGGTCCCCAAGAACATCCCAAAAACGCCGTTCTCAGCAGTTGGGCATGGCTCGGTCCACTTTACAACGGATTATTCGCGTTGATTTGCATTTGCCAAGGACCGTAGAAGAGCTCAAGGACAACATTCGTGAAGAAATAGCCGCTATTCCGGCCGAAATGTTGGCGAAAACGATGGAAAATGCTGCAAAAAGGGCACAATACACCATCAACGCCAGAGGCGGCCATTTGAGAGATATCATATTCAAAAATTGATGTAAACAAATCTACTTGGAACAAATTAAATGATTAAGATTGCCAACCGCCAAATTTTTATTTTTTTGTTTGATTTTTTTAAAAAAAACATGGGTCCGTCGAATATGGGCAACCCTGTATATTCTATTTCTGTTAGTATTAATAAGGAATTACCACTAACTTCTTACTAGCTCATGAAGTATTTCGTTAGACTCAAGGATATGGTTGGAACTCAAATTATGTAAGACCATGCTGCTTTAAGTGGTCACATCTCAAAATGCATTACGGGGTCTTTAAAAGCTTGTCAGGCACTTGTGGCTTTCGAGCGCAAGAATAAATTTGGTCAATTACGGTTTCTGCTTTTGTTGCAATAACCATAAGGTGAAACTGTGACCGGTATTTTTGCAGTTTGCATTTACTTCCATTTGCATAGCAAAATGTTCAATAGGGGGGACTCTACGGTTTCTCGGGCGCCAGGGTCTGCTGATTGATTCTTGTAGAACTTGACAACAAATTTAGCGCAATTTTTTGTTAAATGAATTAGTTTTAACTGAGGAAAAGGCTATTTCGTTTTTAGAGGCAATAGGTTTGATTCCGTCGCGTAAATCAACTCCACCACAATGTTGTGGGCATCCAATGAAAGTTGAATCTGACCCCAGCGCTTAATTTCGCTGGAATTGGAGATGTTCCTCAACTGGATCTATCTATATATCGATAACGAAGTGAGATATCGAAAAATTGTATCTAATATTTTCGTCTTTTTTTCAGAAATCTATTAAACTTCATCAACAAATTTTTGTTTGTAACATTTTTATCGATAGATCGATAAATATCGATAAGTTGTGTTTGGTATTTTTGGTTTTGTTTTGGAAATCTATTAAATTTCACAACAAAAAATTTAGTATTTCGATATTTTTTCGATTTTTTATTAAGTATATCTCGATAACCAAGCGAGTTATCGATTAATTTTATTTAATATTTTCGTCTTATTTTTTCGAGTTCTACATGAATTAATCATCAGACCTTGGCGCCCGAGAAACTCTAGACGTGCCTCAATAGGCAACAACGGCACCTTTACAATAATTTATTTAAAACCAGATTGTATCTCTATACGTAAGTGTGTGTGTGTGTGTGCATGTCTGTGGGAGTATCCATAAATGGTTTAAACTTTAAATACATGCTCAAGCGACTATCAGTACTTTGCCTTAGCACAAGCATATATTATCATTTTGATTTAAATTTAGTTTTGTCATTAATAACACTTTTATAATTAGGTTGTTTTCCTCCATTAGCTTCTGAATTTTGGCCCGTCTACGGTTACTCCGGCGCCAAGGTCTGATGATTAATTCTTGTAGAACTCGAGAAAATAAGACGAAAATATCAAGTGATAATTTATCGATAGCTCGCCTGGCTATCGAGATATAGTTAATAAAGAATGTAAAAAATATCGAACAAATAAATTTTGTTGGTGAAGTTTAATAGATTTCCAAAAAAAAAAAAACAGAAAATACTAAGCACAATTTATCGATATTTATCGAGTTATCGATACAAAATGTAACACAATTTTTTGTTTGATGAAGCTTAATAGATTTCAAAACAAGTAAATCAAAAAAAAAATTTAGAAGACATGCTTTTATACGCTTTCTTGTATACATTTGTAATCGATTTTAATTAATAAAAAAACAAAAAACAAAAAAAAGTATGTCATTCGAGCCCACGACCTTCGGCCTGTGAAGCGGCAGTCTTCCCTCCATGCCACAAGAGCTTGTGAATTTTGGCAGTCAATTAGTAAGTTAAGCAACAGGGAAAACTGTTTTTCGTTGTTTTTACATGATGTTACATATTTTATCGTGCCGAAACCTTTAAAAACATGTATTGTCATCTGAAACACATCTTTGCTGGAAATTTCAGAGGTCTAGCTAGTCGGGAACTTGGTGAAAATTTGATTACAAGAAC
Source organism: Scaptomyza hsui (assembly GCA_018152825.1). Classification (NCBI taxonomy): domain Eukaryota; kingdom Metazoa; phylum Arthropoda; class Insecta; order Diptera; family Drosophilidae; genus Scaptomyza; species Scaptomyza hsui. The sequence continues at coordinate 691,211 of JAECXO010000054.1, read as the reverse complement.
CCGGTACAAACAAACATACAAACAAACAGACAAGTCAAGTTAAAAAAGTAAAATCAAAAAAAATTTTGAAGACTTGCTTTTATTTACTTTCTTGCATTCAATGGTTAGCTTAGAAGCGGCAGTCTTCCCTTCATGCCACAAGAGCTTGTAAATTTTGGGACTCAAATTAGTAAGTTAAGCAAGAGGGAAAACTGTTTTTGGTGGTTTTTACATGGTATTAAATATTTTATCGTGCCGAAAACTTTAAAAACATGTATTGACATCTGAAACACATCTTTGGTGGAAATTGCAGAGTTCTAGCTAGTCGGGAAATTGGTAAAATTTTGATCACAAGAATCCGGTACAAACAAACAAACAGACAAGTCTAGTTAAATAAAAGCATGTAATAAAAGCATGTAAAAATAAGACGAAAATATTGAATAAATGTATCGATATACCGCTTAGTTATCGAGATATCAATACTTAAAAATCTAAAAATTACCAACGAAACTCAAAAGACTTGAGACAAAAATATTAAAAAAATTATAGGTAATGCAAATCATTTAAAACATCGCTGGGGAAAAGTCGCGTGATTCGTGCAAAAGAACTTGATGTGGTAAAAAAAAAATCGCGCGATTTTTGTGAATAAAAATTTTTTGCCTGCGACATTTTAAATGATTTGTATTACTTATAATTTTTTTTTATTTTTTTTGTCTCAAGTCTATTGAGTTTCGTTGGTAATTTTTCGATTTAGAAGTATTGATATCACGATAACTAAGCGGTATATCGATAAATTTTATTTAATATTTTCGTCTTATTTTTTAGAAATCTATTAAGCTTCATTCAAAAAATTGTGTTACATTTTTATCGATAGCTCGATAAATATCGATAAAGCGATAAATTGTGTTAAGTATTTTCGGTTTTTTTTCTTAAATCTATTAAACTTCAACAAACAAATTTAATTTTTCGATTTTTTACTAACTATATCTCGATAACCAGGCGAGATATCGATAAATTATCACTTGATATATTCGTCTCATTTTGTCGAGTTCTACAAGAATCAATCATCAGACCTTGCCGCCGGAGTAACCGTAGAGTCCCCGAATTGTTATGTATAAAATGTCAACGGCTAAACAATTTTCAGCTAGAAATTTAAAAAAAAAAATTGATATTAATAAAATCAGTTACATGTAACTTAGTTTAAAACAAGTTACATTTATTGTTTAATTCACGATTGTTTATGTGTGTGTGTTTGTGTATTGTGGATATGAGTGCTGTTGTTGTTGTCGCTATTACATTATTACAGTCACAAGATAAAAGTTATGACCTGGGGGTCTGACTATGTAACTATTTATGACTTTGGGCTCGCTAAATCCGAATCCAAGGACTGTTTTACTCTATCAGGGTCAGGGTTTCGACATTGCTGAAAAAAAACACTGACCATATTATCTTTTTTAAGTAAGGACAAAATTATGAACAGATGGGAGTGAAACAGACCCTGGATTCGGAATGGAATTCAGCGACCGCAAAAATATAATGAAATTATTTTTGTGTGGCTGTGTTGTCCATTATTGTTAACGCTCTGCCGCAAATTACGTTTAAAAATACCAGAATTATACATATTTATATTTACGTGCATATGTATAATATTTCCTATGACTAGATATAAATTCTTGGATTTGAATTTTCTTCAAACACATATTAATAACATACATTTAAAAAAGATATACGAAGGAATATATATGTATGTGCATATAGTATAATAAGGTATGACTTGGTCTACTTTAAATTTATAATTTACATACATTCTTCAAATAAACAAAACAATTCATTTGACTTATACATTATATGTCAATACATGTATAAGTTGTTATCCATATCTATATATATGTATATGCATTAATATATATAATTTTGAAAAAAAATCTATATTGCACAATGCGACATGCAGCTTAAGGTATGTTTAATTTATAATATACATATATGTATACATATGTTTATATCAGTGGTGTCCAAACTCACACAATGAAAGCGTTGCGCTTGTGTGCGAAGCAGCGAAACACGAATATGTGTCTTGCCAACCACGCGTGGCTGCCTTCTTAAATTTTGGACATCACTGGTTTATATACATACATACGTGTATACAATTATAAGCACATAATTATTTCATAAAAACAAATGCATAATAAAAACAAAAATGATGATATTATTATGTATAAACAGCTAACTAAAATTAAAACCTTGAAACATTTGGCAGTCGAAGACCAACAACATACAAACTTCATAAGTTGTTGTAATCGTTTTTGTTTGTGTTGTTGCTGTTGGCTTTAATTTTCTATTGTGTATGGCGATCGCTTTGTCTGTGATGCTCGGCAACTTGGCTTGGCCAAGATAGTCAATGTCATTTGCTGTCTCTGTCTCTATTGTGTGCTCTATGTTCGATTGGGTGGGGAAATGTTGGAAATTGCAGGGTGCACTCTACATAGAGGGCGCTTTGAAATTCTCCTGAGACGCTGCAAACCCAATTGGTGCCGTGGGAGATGTACTCGACTTGGACGACTGCTGGGCATATTTGCAGACGGTCGTAAGGCACTTGCAGCCACCGCCGCTGGAACGTTCATCAGATCGCCAAAACTTTTCGCCATAATCATAGCTGTAAAAAATGTGTGTGAAAACTAAATTAGGCTTTTCAATATGGAGCTACTAGAGAGACAAAGAACTTACCAGATTTCCTCGCCAGCATCGATATCACGACAGGCAAAGAATGCAATTTTGGGAAAACGATAATCCTGATGCTCGTAGAAGACGCGCACTGGCAGTATGTTGGGATCGCATGAGTGATTGAAGAAGCGACTTATATTGCCATAATAGTTGGCATCAATGCAATGCCCATTGTCCAGGTCAAAGTAGTAACTATCATCGGTGCGACGATGTGCCTCGTGTTCGGTAAGTATCTCGCCCGTATAGCTGGCAACAAAAGTGCCCTTAGGCACATTTGCCAGCGCACGTACGCCCCAGCCCTTGGCGGCTTCTTCGCACTCAACAATCTGCAGGGGCGTGTGTGTGCCATTCTGAACCACGCGATTCTTGCAGGACAACTGTAAAAGAAGATCGAGAGTTTTAACTTATTGAGCCACGTTGTAAGCCGTTATTTTGAATTACTTGATTGCAGCCGCAGACATCGTTGCATTCGAATATTACTGCTGGATCGTCGTAGTTGAAATCACAGTTGAGCCGACTCTCGGCCGTGTACCAGTTTTGCGAAGATGCACCATTACACTGGCACTGATCGCTGCTGCAGCTGTCTAGACATGAGCAGATGCGCATCTGTGAGACGCGACTATCGATCTGGACAGAATTCTGAAGTATTATGCACTTGGTAATGTACTTGAAATCCGGCCACATTAGCGCATCGGCTTCATCCTCATGTTCCGTCATGGTCAGCTCGTTGCGCACTGCCTGGATAGGACGCGCCTCGCGTCCGTTTGACGCATCTGCACAAACAACTCGTGTGCGCAGTCCCAAAGGCCGAAAGCTGCGCATCTGCATGTTAAAGCCCACTGTTCGGCCACATTCTGACTCCTCGTTAGGTATACAATCGAAAGGCAACTGCTCCGCCTTATTCTTGATCATCAGATCAGCGCCATTCGCTATCAATGCGATGCACATGCGCGTCACCGAGTGACGACAGGCAATGTGGCTATGTCAAATAGATTTAAATATGAACAAATACGATTTTTTTATGTCATATCTATGAATGATAGAGTTACTTACAGCGGCGTATCGCCCTCAACATTTTGCACATTGCTATCTGCACCTGCCTGCAGCAGCACTGTGATCGTCTCCAGTCCATCGTTGTGTAGCGTGGACCAATGCAACACTGTGTTGTTGTCATTATCGCATATGTTGGGATCAGCGGCGTTATTGAGTAGCAGGCTGTCAATGAATTGCAAAAGTATTGTACGTATGTATGTAATTTGTATTATTGTGTAGTAACTACCACCAATATAATAAATATTTCATCAATAACATGCTTACGCTCATATATTTTATGCTATTTTCTATATAAAATTAAATATATATGTGTATTTGCTTAGGATATAAAGCCTCTAGTCGAGATTTCCCGACTAGGAGATACCCCGAACCCTATACTTAACGCACACAGTCATTGTCTGTATGCATCGGTGACCTAAACTTAAATCTTCGAAATCTCTGGTGTTTCTCAACCGATTTTAATTAAATTTGTAGATAAGTTCTATCGTTACACATTATTTTAACCCCTATTTTTACATTTTCCCAATTCGAGATTTTTTTGTAATCGATCACATGTGTATATCGGAAACCAGAATAGTTATCGATAATTTGAAACAAACTTGTTCTGCTTATGGTATAGGAGAACTTTTATTCAAAATCTGAAGTCTCTAGTTCTTGTAGTCTCTGAGATCGACGCTTTCATACGGACGGACAGACGGACATGGCTATATCGACTCGGCTGTTGATGCTGATCAAGAATATATATTCTTTATAGGGTCGGAGATGCTTCCTTCTGCCTGTTACATACTTTTGCATAAAACTATTATACCCATTTTACCCATTTTATGGGTTCAGGGTATAACAAAACAAGAAATAAGATGGAAATACCCTGAACCCTATACTTAACGCATATCTATTAAATGTATCTGTGACTAAACTTCAATCTTTGATATCTGTGGTGTTTCTCAACCGATTTTGATGAAATTTGTACAGATTTTTCGTTATTTTCTATTTAAATTTTATTGTTATAATCACATGTGAATATTGTACTGCCTAGGTATCAAGTGAGCTTATGTTCTAAATCTGGAGTCGCTTAATCTCAGAGATCGACGCGTTTATACAGACGTATAAGAACAAGTATAATGCTATGTATGTATACACATGTACTGAAAATTAAAAGTGTTTCGTCCAATTTAAAAATTTGCTTACCTAACAATATCCGTGTGTCCCAACTCGGCTGCCCAGACCATGGACGTCCAGCCACCCTCATCCTGAGCATTAATAAAACTCAGAAAACTGGCAATGTTGCGGGAGGCGCGAAAACTGTTCACAATCAACTGAGCAGCCTCAAGATTGCCCAGTTTAGCGGCAATATGCAGACTAGTCATGCCATCTGGACCCTATAAATCCAAGATTAAATTATAATTAAGTCATTGAACCCAATAGGCGGCCAGTGAGACGGAACAAGACGCACCTTAATCGCAACATCTGCGCCGCATTGCAAAAAAAGGTTTAGCATATCGCATTTGTCATTCATGACGGCGCACATAAGCGCCGTGCGCAATTCACTATCGACAATGTTAACAAAGTCCTGCGAGCTGGCGCCCTTGCAGAGCAGTAAATAGGCCATTTGTAGGGTGCCCGAATGAGCCACCAGATGCAGGCAGGTACCATTAGGGTATTCTCGCATGCGGATCATTACATCGTAATCAGCAGCTAGTAATATAGATATTGGAAGACACAGGTAAGGCGGAAACGAGAGATGTATTTTAAATTGGGGCCTACCCAGAATCTCAGCGACACGCTCTAGATCATCGTTCTGAACGGCGTAGTACATGTCACGGGAATTAAATTCGGTTGTCACCCGGCCGCTGGACGAGACAATCCGATCACGCAGCACCACATTCATTACAGAGTCTGGTATCAACTGTTCAAAGCTAATAATGTTTAGCGCCTGTCCTGTAGCACTGCCTGCAGCAGCAGCTGCTTTGCCGCCGCGTGTTCCATTTGATTTGACAGCCGCCTTGCCACGTCCTGCAGTTGCTGTCTTGGCAGGGCCACCGGCGCTGTGTGGCTTTGATGTGCTAGCTACGCTGCCACTTGCAAACTGTGCCAGATGCGACGAGGTAATCAGTTTAGCAGGTTTGCTGTAACGGGTAAGCAAAGTACGTGAAAGCAAGTTATTAAGAAACTGACTGAACTGTGCACTGCAACACTTACATTTTGGTCTTCTGGGCAGGCAAAAAAACGGGCAAGGTTTGGCATTTCATGGTTACAGTTGAGGTGCGCTCTGGAGTATCCGTGCCGCAGTGCGGGCACCTAAGAACTAGCAGCGGGCTGGCATAACTGCTGATGCTGCTGCTGCTTAAGCCGGAATTGGATGGCGGCTGTTGTGCATCGTAGGGGCTGCTGAGTATGAAGCGCTGAGCGCAATCTGGATGAAAAAAGTGCTGCTGTTTGCACAGCACAAATTTCCCCTATAGCGAAAAGAAGAATTTTTCAACTGCTAAATCGAAAATGGTCATCGATAACAAAGTATTCAAAGATGCAAAAATTATAGAAATGGGTACAGTGTATGGATTTGGGAACTTTTAAAAATATTTTACGATCATTGGTGGCCAGCACTTACCTGGGTGCAAAAGATGCCGCAGCCGGCACAGCAGTTGTGCGCTTGAAGTCGCTTCTTATGCTCATCGCAGAGGATCATGTAGCCGACACGTTGGCTGGGACGCAACAGATTGTGAACCTCGGCAGATAGCTCGTTGCAGCAGCCAATTTTTTGTTCATCAATATTGTCGATGGCACAGCAATACGATGCATCCGGAGCATTTCTGGCGTAATACTGCGAGCTCTTTTGGCACAGACATATGAATTTTACAAATGTAGAAGCAGCAGCTGCAGCGGCTGCTGATGTACTGGCTATGGCATCCCTGGCATTACTTGTGTTAGCTGCTAATATGGCACTGTTAAGCAAATTGAGCTTTCCATGTTCCAATGTTGTTGTAGATGTAACTGTCGCTGTTGCATTGTTGGTGCGAACACCGACGCGACGTGTGTACTTGGTAGGAGCAGGTGGTGGAGGGGGAGGCAGCGGCTGTTTGAGGACAGCGTTCACTGGCGGCTGATTGTTGGACTCCTTACTTGTATTGCGGACACGGAGCGTGACGCTGGGTTTGCCTACTTGAACGCGAGTGGTGGGCACAAACTCCTCGTTGTCCGTGTTGAAGCTATCGTTGTCGCTGGCCTCCTCGCTGTTTTTGCGCCTCAAGCCCAAGTTCTTGAGATGCTTCTCTTTCTGTTTGGCCAGTTTACGCTGCTGTTTCTTGTTCATTTTGCGCTCCTCGGGCGAATTGCCAGTCAGCTTGGCCGCCTTTATATCACTGAGAAATTGTTCCAGATCAGGACATGGACGCCTCAGACTTTTTGCCAGCAACGCTGCATCAATATCACGCTGGGAGGGAGAGAACAAACGCTTCTTGATGGCATTTGTTCCAGCGGGATGCAACTCTAGACCGCTACCGGTCCCATCTGATTTATCGCTTTTCTGCCGTGATGTCAAAGAGTTGGAGCCCCCGGCGCCACTACTGCATGATTGCATTGGTGTCTCGAAATGGACGCCATCACCCTCAGCTGCCTCCCACTGTGTCATGCGCTCAATGTGCTTCGTCTCGAACTCGCAGCGCAGCTCATCATTCTCGAGTATTTTCGTTGTGGGCTTAATGCGACGCTTAGATCGCTTGGGCAACTGCAGATCCCCGCTGTTTGACGTCGTTGCCGCTGTTCCTGAAAATGGCATTGCTAGCGCAGCACGCTTATTGCCATTGGACAAGGTCAGTGGGCAACTGGTGCTGCTTGCACTACCAGCAGCTGCTGCCTGAAAGTGCAGCGCGGATTGACTGTTAGCATCGGTACGGGGCGGCGGCGGCGCCGGCACTGGTACTTTGGCTTTACGGCCACGCTTTTTCGGTGGCGTCTTCTCATCCAGTGTGGCCGGCGTTGCAGGCAAATGATCCGCCGTCGTAGCAGCAGCAGTAGCAGCAGCGGCTGTTGTCGTTGAGTGCTCACTGGCCAGCAGTGGCTCTGTTTTCACCTCGTCGACACCGGTGTGCGCGTTATCCAGGCGATTGCCCAGACGCACGCTGCGTCGCATCCGTTTAGCATCAGGGCCGCTGGGCGCTGCTGCTGTCACAGCATCATCATCCTGCTCGGTTTTGACCACCACCAAAACCGAATCTGCTGACAGTTGCAACTCCTCCTCGGGGAGCTTACGCTTGCGACCTACTTTCCGTTCTGGCTGTGTTGGCGTGGGCGACGTTGTCTCCTCTTGTCCTTGCACAGCAGTAGATTCGACAGCTGTTGGTTCCATAGTTGCATCCGTTTCGGGTTTGATCTTTTTGGCACGTCCACGTCCACGTTTTGGCACTGGCTGTGCATTTGAAGTTGCTTCAATGTCGCCGCTTCCTTCTGGGGATTTTTCCGGTTCCTTTTTGACATCGTTTGCCGTCTCGCCATTGTTCTTCACAGGCGTTAATTGCTCCTGGCTGGTCTTCGCATCTATCGCCGCTTCCTGCTCCTGCTCCAGTCCCTGTTCCTGCAATGTAAGCTCATCAGATACGGGCGTGTCTGTGGGGCGCGGTGTGCGACGCAAGCGACGCGTGTTGACGACCGTAGCAGTGGCAGCATTCTGTTCCTGAAAGTGGAACATAAGAGATTAGTTGTCATTGTCATTGATATGGATATTAATATTATTTGGAGGAATTCCCAGACAACAGGTGTGGATTCACATGATGGTTTCAAATAAGCACATCCCTAAGCCCTCAAAAGAAAAGCACACAAAGCTCACAATCAATTTAATTAAATCATTCATTTGTCAAACCCAAAATGCAACTTGCCTTTTGTTTCATTCAATGCATTGGTGAATCGCATTCAAAATGTATACCAAATTATCTTTAATAGACCAATAAACAGACCGTCTGTTTAAAGGGGGCCAAAACAAATTGAAATGCGAATCTATGCAGCTAACCACTCTCATTCCAATCGACGGTCGCCGTTTCCTTGCCAACGATTCTTCCCAAACACTTTACTAGCTGGCCAAGTAAAAATAAGTTGCTCGACTGAGACAGGGAAATATAGAGAAAGATAGAGAGAGAGAGAGAAGGAAAAAGTAGTGACAAGAGTAGTTATAATATTATCTATATATATGCACATTAAATCCCCTTGGAGTATAGGATGCCTTCGTGGATAGCAATTTGCAACACGAGTCAAGGATTTTTTTATTTGTTCTGCCTACACAGATATGTCCAGTAGACCCTTGCTAAGATGAACCAAGCAATGAAATCAAGACTAATTATACTCTGATACAAGGGGTAAAAATCGATAACAAGTAGATACTCCCCGCTGTGCAATATTTCTTTTGTTTTTACTTCAGGAGTCACAAAATTTGCTGGCAAGATAGCTAGGGACGTCCCTCAAAGGTTGGCATACAAAATTTTAAAATGCCTATTACTTCCACACCTTTTGAGACAGTATCACCAAATTAGATGATAAGAAGAGATTTTGGTGAAAACCGTAACTTATTGTTCGAATTAATGTGTGTGAGCACGCGAAATCAGAATACGCTATCGCGGTAATATTTAGGCCATTTCTTAGCTTTGTGTCATGGGTTTTTTTGTATCATAACTTATTTTTGAGATGTTATAATTTTTTGCTGATTTCGTCCTTTTTGATTGCATATTATTTGTTTGCAAATAAAATTATAGTAAATAGGAATCAAATATATTGCTTTTTGCAAAGGTAGACAAGGGTTTTATAAAAAAAAATCACACTTCAAAAAATTGCAAAACTATATGTGGGTTATTTTTTCATACCCCGAAACCATGAAATGGGTAAAAGGGGTATAATGGTTTTGTGCAAAAGTATGTAACAGGCAGAAGGAAGCATCTCCGACCCCATTAAATATATATATTCTTGATCAGCATCAACAGACGAGTCAATATAGCCATGTCCGTCTGTCCGTCCGTCTGTATGAACGCGTCGATCTCACAGACTATAAGAGCTAGAGACTTTAGATTTTGCGCATAAGCTCATCTAAGTCCTAGGCAGTACAAGTTTGTTTCAGATTTTTGATAACTATTTCCGTTTTCGATATACACATGTGATCGATAATATAAAAATATCGAATATCGAAAATCTGAAACACGTTTTAGAAACTTGATACAAAATAATTAAAATCTGAGAAAATTTCATTGAAATCGGTTGATAAACACCAGAGATATCGAAGATTGAAGTTTAGGTCACAGATGCATACAGACAATGACTGTGCGCGTTAAGTATAGGGTTCGGGGTATCTCCTAGTCGGGAAATCTCGACTAGAGCTTTCTTACTTGTTTTTTTTTTTTTTTTTGTCTGTTTGAAAAAGTAGCTTTAAAGTGCTATTTGATTTTTCGCAGCTGAATACGAAGAAGCATTTTTAAGAATCACACAAAAAAAGGTTTTTAGTGCTTTTCATAAACTTTTGCTTTGTCTAAAGAGATATCCCGATTTTCTAGTTGTTTTTCTTCTCTTTATCTATATCTATTTTTTCCCCTTTCGCTCCTTTAGTCTTCGTTTTATTCCCGATTTCAATAAATAAGTTGTCAGTGGTGCCCAATTTTGTAAGTGGGGCACTAATAAAACGGAAAGTGAATCAAACAAACTACGAGAACTGAAAGAATTCGAGAAATACACTAACACATACATACTTAATATACTAACATACACTCGCATACGCCTATGTGCATGCAAAAGCACACGCGCACATTTACACACACACACACACACACACACAAAATACACTTACGTTTTTATCAGCAGTCACTTGCGCTGCTGCTGCTTCTGTGGTTGTTGTTGGTGTTGGTGTTGCTACATCGTCGCTGCTGGTCGGAGCATTCATCGAAATCGAATCGGTCGCGTCAACGTAAGCGTCGCTGCTGCTACTAGCAGCAGAGTTGCCAACAAGTGGAGCGACTGGCGCTGGGGATGCCGTTCCCAATGCCGATGCTGCGGCTGAAACCGACGTGGCCTCGGCTTCTTCTATTGCATACGCTGCTGCTGCTGCTGCCACTGTCTCCGTCGACGGATCTGCGCTCGCTTTTTCCTCTCGATGCACAGTCAGTGTTTGCTCCTGCGGCTGCTCCTCAAAAAGCTCGTCTTTGGGTGTTGCGATTGCTTTTCCCATCGCTGTTTCAGTCTTAATGCTATCGGCTGTTGTTGTTGTTGTTGTTTTTGTTGTTTCAGCTTCTGCAGCTGTCGCAGCTGCTGTTGAAATTTGCACACAAGGAGTTGCCATTTCGTCGTCAAATGCTGCTGTTGCGCTTTTACATGCTTCCTGCTCCAATTTAACCGCTGCTGCCGCTGCCTCTGCCTCTGATTCTTCATCTGCTGTTGTTTTTGTTGTTGTTACTTCGGCACGGCGCTCGGAAACGGCAACGTCATCGTCGCTTTCATTGTCGGCTGTCGCTGCTGCTGCTGCTTCTGCTATTGCTCTTGCTTCGTTGGGCGTCGCTGCTTGCGTTTTTTCTGCTGTTGCTGTCTCTGCCGACGCTGCTATTGGTTTTAATTCTGCATTTGATGCAGCATTGCTATTGCTGTCCCGACTTTGGTTCTGGCTCTGGCCTTGAGGCAGTTTCTCGGTGGCCGCTGCAGCTTCCGTTTCGCATTTGACACCAGCTGCGATAAGAACCTGCTGCTGTTGCTGAGGTTGCGGGGGCGGCGACGACGGCTGCTGCTGCTGCTGTTGCTCATCCTCTTCTTCCTCCTGTTGCTTCTGATGTGATTCGTCACTTTTGTTACATTGCTTTTTATCCTTATCCTTACAGGCAAACTGATTGTTGGCCAAGTTGCGCCACTTAAGCGTTTTATCCTCGGCAAGATCCAAATTGAGCAGAGTGCCGCCCTCGGCCGTGCTGGTTGCACAGTCACTGTTAAATGTGCTCGCCATGCTGTTTAACAGCTCTACATAGTCCGTCATTTTTTTTCCTCGCTTCTTTTTCTGTTGATTTTGTTAGTTTACCGTAATTTGTTTGCTTTGCTTTGGATTTGACCACTGTTTTGGCTTTGATTTAGTTTGACATAAGCTGCGCTGCTGTTGCGAAAAAAAAAGCGGCGTACGACAATGTTGTTAAGTGTAAGAAGGCACCTCAAGATACTGAAAATTTGATTTCTGTTCGATTTATGTATTTTAACCATCTGCCGATCCCAGCTTGATGCCAGACAAGCAGAGTATAATAAAAATCACAAGGGATGGGTGTGCTAATGATTTTCCAACAGGAAACAAACATGACTTCAACATAAAAAAAAAAAAAAAGGCTTGTCCTTTTTATAACCCACTTTTCTATTTTGTTCAAAATATTAAAAAAGTTTTTTAGCTAGAAAATGTTAGTCAAAAGCTTGACCCAAATATTATACCAACAATAATTTGGAGGTCAGTTAGATGTTTAGTAAAGTTGTAAAATACATTTTGATCATTCTCAAATTTGGTTGGCAAATTGCATTTTTAATATCAACATTACTTTAAACATTTTTGTATGTCCATAAGTGTGTATCCTTTTAATCCACAAGTGTGTATGCAGTCATACTGAAGTTACACTAAATTTAAATTTTATCACGTGCACGTCATGTTTTATTGTGCCTACGCTAGTCACGGATGAAAGTACGGCACACGCATAGTTTTAGAGAAAACGCAGAGTGCACAAGATTAAAAACAGCAACCGTAAAGTGGGCAGCCCACTTGTATGCCGACAGGAGCAGCCCACCTTCGCAAGCATGGGGCCACACATCACACACATTGACCCGCAGAGCAAGCGCCGCGGATGGAGTTGGCGTTGACACCACGAGACGACGTCGACCACGACTGCGACGACAGCGTCGCTTTGGCTTTGTGTATTTATTCTTAATATAACATACAATTTAAATTGCAATATTTCTAATAATTAGTTATCAATCATTGTTTTGTATTGAAGCAATATTTGGACGTAAGTATAGTCTTACACAGGAAAAAATAAAACGGAAAAGTTGCTTATTCTGATTAGCTCACAACATGCTGATTTTATTTTTTTTCTGTATGAATATGGCCAGCTTTATTGTTGTTTTACTTGTCGTCTTGCTCTTCGTCGTCTTCTTGGTGCTGGCTGTTAAACGACCGTGGTGGCTGCTCTGTCGCTGCTGCTGCTTTAACAGTTATACATAGTTGAAGTTGTAATTACTTATAATTGTTGATTTTGATTTTAGCTGAAACTTTTCAATGGTTCCTCCCAAATGTATACAAGGCAGAGTTTAATGTAAAATTTAGTGATGTTGCTTTGGCTTGCTTATATTTTAGTTCAACATTTTCACACCCAATCACAAACGGAAACAATTACACTCACACAAAAGACTGCACAATTATGCACTTTGTGATTTTGACAAGATAATTATGAATTAACTAATATTTGTTGTTACAAAAGAAAATAAAATGAAACACACACACGCACACTTTGTTTTAAGGGTCCGTCCGCCGTTATCCGCCGCCAGCACATACTCAGTGCGTAACTCTTGACGAGCCGTGTTCGTCGTCTCCTCGCTCACTCTCACTGCTAGCGTGCTGTTAGAGTACCTACATGCACACATAGTAAATAAAATTCAGTATTTGGTATTTTTATTTAGCGAACACATTGTTTGGTATTTTGCTTCTGGCAGACAGCGTCATTGCAGTATTGATACAGTAAAGGGTTAAAGGTCCGTATCCAGCACAGTTAAAACATCCTGGCCGGAATTTGTTATATTTTGGAAGCGTGGGCACAAGATTTTAAAGTGCGACCATAGTTTACTAATTTGTGTTAAATATATAGCATTTTGACTTAAATAGCTTAAAAGTACAAGGTCACACTAAGTTATTTAAATTTAAGTTTAAAATATATAATTTAAAAAATAACATAATTAAGAAGTGAAACTAGTTTTTTTCTTGTCTATCAACATATAATACTGCATAAAAAACCATTAAGGCAAAGAACACGGCGACATTATAAGCACAAGTGTTGTTGGTTGCTGCCATGGGCACAACAAAATATATGATTTGGTATTTCCAGAGCCCAGCGCCAGTGTGTACATATTGTTTTAAGTCGTTACTATCGATAAACAGTTTAGTATTTTTTGCTACGTTGCTGGATACCTAGAACGCACGCAGGCAAAAAAAAAACAATTCCCGCTGCGACGTTTTTGTATGGACCATTTTTTTTCGCTGTGCAGGAAACCCACCTTAAGTATGTCTATTTATATACATATTTAAGGTTAACAATGGTTTTATTCAGCACTAGACGCCAGGACTATCAGCTCAGATAAAGTATAAGTTGTTGCAGTGTTTTATATTTAAAAATTTGACAACATTCCATTTCTCTTAGAACAACAATGTTTTTCTTTCTTTATATAATTTTGTAAATATAACTATGTGTAATTGGCATTTGCGAAGAAATATTTTTTGTATTAAAAAGAAAACCTTGTGCACTACGTAGAATACCGCTCGATTTTAGATATCTTTAATAAAAAGAAAAGACATGTAACCTGTATCAAATTAAGCGCTTACGGCAGCCCTAGGTATTTTGGTATTTTCTAGTTTGTTAAACGATACAATCGGTATTTTTGATAGCTATGCTTTGCGTTTTCTTTTAGCGTATTTCCACTGCTCAGTAATTCTCAGTTATGTTAAGTTAACAGTAACTGAGGTTCAGTTTGCGTGTATTCTCCCATAAGGAATTAACTGAAAAACTGACCGTATATATTTACTGAGGAATAACTGATGAGGAACTGGTTCATTTGAACACTTGTTCAAAATAACATCGCTGTTAATGAGCTCTTTTATTGTAATTGCGTATTTCCACTGCTCAGTTATTCTCAGTTATGTTAGTTAACAGTAACTGAGGTTCAGTTTGCATGTATTCTCTCATAAGGAATTAACTGAAGTAAAACTGACCGTAAATATTTACTGAAGAATAACTGAAGAGGAACTGGTTCATTTGAACACTTGTTCGATAAAACATCGCTGTTAATGGGCACTTTTATTGTAACAGTCGCAAAACAGTTGATTGTGAATAGGTAGGCGCAATATATTGTAATATTCAAAAGTGAATTCAAAATTTTGTTGTTTTTTATGAATTATTGCAGGATACAATTAAACTGGGAGCCAAGATTCAAAGGATTGCTTTTAAAACTGTGGGCGGATAATTTTGTTGCACTTAGGCCAGTTCAGCATAGCTCTCTGTTTCCATTGCTTCGTCACTGAACCTCCGCCAATGAGGCAGCTGTTCGGCTTGTGTTTTCTGCGTAAAAGTAAGAGCTGACCAAAATTTTACATTGCACATAAGTAACAGGTTATTGCCAAATGTTATGGCTTATTTTCAATGCCCACAAGCTTTATTGCTTGCAATGCAGACGCAGTAAATGTCAATTTTTGCATATGCGTGGGAGTTATTTTGAAAAAACATATATAAAAAGTTATTAAATGCTATTTTTATTATGAACGTTTTTGTTATAAAGACTGATGATTATTACTAATAAAATATTTGAAATAATGCAAAAATAGCATATATTTTTTAATATGAAATTAATTGATTTACATTGCTGTATAATAAAATAACGTTTTTGAAAATAACGTATCAGAAGTGTAAATTAAACTGTAAGTTCTCATGTGAACTGCATTCCTTAATTTTATCATTTTATTTTCGCCCACCATGCTAACCAAAACCACACACAGTCAGTGCTGCTTCCGTTTTATTTGACTTATTATACCCTGAACGCATAATATGAGTAAAAAGGGCTTTGTGAAAAATAAAGTAACAGGGCAAAAAAAAAAAGAAGATCCATCACTATAAAGTAAACATTTTCTTGATCAGCAGACAAAGATACTGAAGTGCCCCAAGAAGTCGACGCAATGTATAAAAAAAGAGATTCGTTCATTGCGTGGAACCTTTTAAAAAATTTGCGCGAAATCAAGAGGCCATATGTCAGCATTGCGGATCTAATAGCGTATTTCCACTGCTCCGTTTCCGTTACGAAAGCTGTTTCCATTGCTCAGTTACTGAACCTCCGTAAATGAATCAGCTGCTCGGTTTGTTTTGAATCAATTTGTTGCAAAAAATAGATAAAAAACTGAGCGAAATTTCACATTGCGAATAATTTATAGCGTATTGCCAACTTATTTTTAATGCCTAGAAGCTTTATTGCTTGCATTGCGGAAGTAGTACCAGTCCATTATCATATATGTATGTATACGTAAGAGCTATACTGAACAGCCCTAAGTGCAATAAAATTATCCACCCACAGTTTTAAAAGCAATCCTTTGAACTTTAGCTCCCAGTTTAATTGTTTCCTACAATAATCCATAAAAAACCAAAATTTTTAATTCATTTTTGAATATTACTATATATTGCGCTTACCTATTCACAATTTCTGCTATTCACAATCATCTGTTTTGCGACTGTTACAATAAAAGTGCCCATTAACAGCGATGTTTTATCGAACAAGTGTTCAAATGAACCAGTTCCTCTTCAGTTATTCTTCAGTAAATATTTACGGTCAGTTTTACTTAAGGGAGAATACACGCAAACTGAACCTCAGTTACTGTTAACTTAACAGAACTAAGAACAACTGAGCAGTGGATATACGCTATAAATTAAAAACTAAAGGTAACACAACGAATCTTTTGCAGCATTTAAGGAACGTGTATAAACTAAACGATAAATTAAAGGCACCAAGCCCAGTTTTGCCAACAAAAATAGAAACATTTTTAATCAAAATAAAGTACTATGAAAAAGGCACGGCTCGAAAAAATGCAATTGATCGAGTGATTCTGCACCCCAGCGGGCAATCGGTTTCGAGAAACAAGACGTTTTCGACAAATTCTCGAACTTTTCTCTTATGGTGCATTTACACTGGCGCCGCAAGCAGCGCCTTTAGCATTTCGCCTTAAGGTCTTCGATATTTTTTGCCTTTACCATACAAAATGTGTCCGTTAAATTTGAATTTAGCGACTTTTTCTCGCGCCGCTAGAGCGCCGCTATTCTACCGGCTCAAATAAAGGCCTTTTTACCGATGAGTCGATACTTTTGGTCAAATTACTGATGGCGGCAACAGGAATCAGCTGATTCAAAATCAAAACAAATGTGCAAGTTCAAAATTATTTAAAATACTAAATATTTTTATTATTATTGCAATTTTAAGTTTATGTCGGACAAAAGAGAAAGCGCAACAAATTTGGCCCCAGATACTCAAATGCCATTTTTTGCTTAACAAGTTTGCAGAACTCCTTCTGACAACCTGGCAACGGTTCTGTACTCGGCGGCTGAGCCCAGGCTGTACTAAGCTACAGCAACCCGCTTGTCTAGTAGGATGCACGCTCTTAAATTTGAGACTTCTTTTTCATTTGAGGCAAGGCATCGACTAACTTTTGAAAGAGGATTCTTTCCATCCTAAAGCTCTCCTTGAACAAATCCTCACTTAATTTTGGCACATCCATCTCCCAATAACAACCATTGCGCTCGAGCATCCAGACACTTCGCGTGCTAATACAGTCGAACTGCGACAACATATTTAGCGCAGCCGTTGCTGCTGCCGTTTCTTCATTTTCGCAATCAATAAAACTGCTTAAAATCTGAACGCAATTATTTCCAGTATTTATAATGCTATCACCAATTTGCGTGGCCAGCATCAATAAATTTAAATTTTGATCCATTTTTAAAATTTCTTCTTCTTCAGCAATCACAACAAAAACAAACAAAAAACAGCTGTTTCTAAAGACTTTTTGCCAATGTAAATGACTTTCGCCGCTAACCACTAAGGCTTTTTTAGCGGCGCCAGTGTAAATGCACTATTACAAAACTGTCGAGAACGACACTCGAAAAATGTGTCGAGAAAGTATCACCTGTCGCTCAGTTTGTGGCAGCAAAACCTTCGTTAGCGATAGTTGCGATCAAATCCGTTTTCGTATCGAAAAAGTGTCGAGAAAGTGTCGAGAATGGATGTAAAAACGGACAGAAAAGACCCGTTTATTATGCGAAAATGGTTCGAAAATGGGCTCGAGAACGTATTAAAAAAGATTACATTGGCGATACCAAAAATTCCTTTTTATTTTAAATTAATTTTAATTCATATATTTAAATTTATATTTAATATAATTCTAATAACATTTTTTTACATTTCACATTTTTCGTCATCTAACATCCTCCAGGGAAAATTTTTTCGTGAACGCATCTGTAAAAAAGTATAAAAATCGTATTATTTTTAGAATACAATACAAATATACAATTCACTTACTCACTCTCAGACCCATTATGCTGTTTTTTAAGTCAGTGCCGCGCCAAGAGTGCTGGCTCGCCAGGTTGTAATCAAAGATTTCTCGCCAGAGGAGTACAATTTATTCACCTGATCAAAGACAAAATAAAGAACACATTTAGTTATAAATGAAATGTATACATACAAATGTTTTAAAGACCCTCATTCTGATTTTTTTTTCTCAAGCTCGTAGAAGTCTTCGAATTTTGTGAAAGGCTGGTCGGAAATTAATACTCTCACTGTAGCCGTTGCTCCAAAAAATCTTCCCGTTTCATATCCATGGTTCTTTTTAAATAAAATTATACAATTTATATTAACATATATTTAAAAATTAGTTTGTTGTTTGTTTACCTACTTATATGATGGTCACAGAACTATTGTATTCTTGAGTACTTGCGATATAAAAAGTGTCATCATCGATAGCATTTAATTCGAGAAACGTACGAGAAAACGGACGCTCGCTAAAACGGAGGTGTTTGCCCGCTGGGATATGATAGCAATTGATATGCAGCCATTTAGTATCCTGGAAGACAAAGGTTTTTGTCATTTAGTGAACTTGTTGGATGCTCGATACAAGATATCCAGCAATAAATATATTCGTAATGTGCTTCTTCATAATGAGTATGAAGATATGAAATCGCGTCGTCAATCTGTTTTACAAAATGTTTCCCATGTTGCGCTTACCACAGATTGCTGGCTCTCGAAGGGTATATAACAGTAACTTTCATATTGTAAATAACGACTTTAAATTAAAATCTGCAGTGTTGGCAACACGAAAACTCCTGACGCCCACAAATCATATTGCACAAAACATTGCAGAAAAATTGCGGGCTATCATGGATGAGTGGGACATTTATAAAAAAGTTGTGTGTGTGGTGACAGATAATGACGCGACAATAAAAAAAAACCATGCGAATTATTGGAGCTCAAGAATCTGCCTTGCTTTTCACACACCGTTAACTTGTAAAGGAAACTTTAAATTTGAAATGCCTAAAAGAAATAATATGTAAATGCAAACGCACTGTTTCTTTTTTTTTTTTAAATCAAGCACAATTGCTAACGCAAGGTTAAAAGAAGAGCTGCAAGTGGATAGTTCATTGGGCCTTATTCAGGAAGTGGCTACGAGATGGAACAGAGCTTTTTTAATGATGCAGCGAAAATTATGTTAAATTCTGCAATTGCAAAAGTGCTTCTTATTACGCACAAATCTCCAAATCCGTTAACGGCGTTGGAAATTATAACCATTTCAGATTTAGTTGATTTATTGAAACCATTTTATGACGCGACACAGCAAATTTCCGCAAACGAGACGGTTACTATTTCCTTGGGAATTCCGATTACTTGCGAGCTCCGCCAAAAACTGAGAATGATGCGCCCAAAACTGAGGTCTCATAACGTTTTGGAAGCACACAACCTAATTTGCACACGGTTGTTTGAGAGATATGATGGATACAAGAAAAGAACCATTCCCCGAATCGCAACATTGCTTGACGCACTTTTTAAACGGGATGGTTTTTTGCGTAGTTTCAATGCGGACAAAGACAAAAGTTTCGGCTAAGCCTAGCACTAATAGGTCTGACGCAATTATTATGCTAAGGCAATATTTGGTCAAACCAAATGCAAATGAAGACGTGGAGCCGTTAATGTATTGGAAGGTAACACCCATTATAATATTTAACTGACAGTTATTTTATTTATTTACTGAAAAAGAAGTCCTTTAATATGTGACACAAAAATATATGTGTGTACCTGCAACATCGTGTGAGTCGAAGCGAATGTTCAGCAAGGCTTTGCAGCTGATTTCGGATCGCAGATGCGCGCTGAAGTCCACGGCGGTCGATAAGTTATTATTCTTAAACCGAAATACTAATATTTTTAAGTAATTTGATATGGTCTAAAGGTGTGATATTTTTTATAATTGTTTAATTTGTTATATTTTCTTTGTTGCAATTAATTTAATTTGAACAACTGAAATTCATTAAAGGTTGGTAATTTAAATTATCTTTTAGAATTATTTCCTAACTGTATATGTATAATTTGTTATATTTTCTATTTTGCTATTTACAACTGAAATTAAATTTTCTTTAAGTTTATGACCTTACTAAATTAATATATATATATGTATTATATGTTATATTTTCTTTTTTGAAAGTTCATCCATATTTTCCAGCTAACATTTTTATACTTTGATACCGAAGGTCTCATAGTATATTGGTTTTGTGAAATGTCCGTCATGGTGTCCGTCTGTCCGTCCGTCCGTATGAACGCAACTTTTTTCGACACCCGTAAAGCTAGAGACTTGAAACTTTGCAACTATGTTAAATATAGACGGTACAGATAAAGTGTTAAGATCGGGGTGCCACGCCTACTAGGAGGCTGGGAAATCGATAAATTCGATGACCAAAAACCGATAAATCCAAATATTTCTCACATTCTTACAGATAGAACTACCAAAATAGCTAGGCACGTCCCTGGAAAAACTGCATAAAAATTTTGGATGTCACGCCCACTCCTTCACATTTTTTGGGCTAGAGCCACCAAATTTGGTGTCAAGATAGATATTGACGTTCCCCAAAAAAATGCATCAAAATTTTGGATGCCACGCCCCCTGATTCCGCCCCCATCCCCTCCCTTCTGCATGAAATTGGAAACGCCTATAGTTTTCACATTTTTTGGGCTAGGGCCAGCAAATTTTGAGTCAAGATAGGTAGTGAAGTTTTCCAACAAAGTGCATCAAAAATTTGGATGCCAGGCCCACACTTTACGTCACCCGCCTCTAATTGCATTTTTGAACCAAGTATCACGGATTGTTCGTTACTACGTGATCTACAGGGTATTAAGCCTGTATTTTCCCCGGGACCTGACGGCGTACCAAGCTGTGTGCTTAAGTACTGTGCTGATGGTCTCTTAAAGCCTTTGCATAAATTGTTGAGTTTGTCTATTGAGAAATGTTCATTTCCTAATATCTGGAAAGAATCATTTATTATTCCGCTCCATAAAAAAGGGGACAAGTCTAATGTTCAAATTTATAGGGGTATATCCAAATTGTCTGCTATACCAAAAATGTTTGAGAAATTAATAACTTCTCAAATACAACATTTTTGCAGATCTTTAATTTCACCGTGCCAGCATGGATTCATGAAACAAAGATCTACTACCACTAACCTGTTAGAATTTACTTCACTAGTTGTTAATGGTTTTCAAAATAAAATGCAAACGGATGTTATTTACACTGATTTCAGCAAGGCATTTGACTCGGTTAATCACTACCTTTTACTTCACAAACTTCAACTTTTAGGTTTGCCAAGCAATCTTATTCGGTGGATAAGGGAATATTTAATTCATAGAACACAGAGAGTCAGTTTAAATGGTGCTGTCTCTAAGGTGGTTCATGTCACTTCCGGTGTTCCGCAAGGAAGTCACCTTGGACCTTTATTATTTACACTTTTCATCAATGATCTTCCATCTGTTATTGACCACTCTCGAGTGCTGATGTAAGCTGACGATGTAAAATTATGCATGTCGGGTACTGCTCTGTTGTCTGCTCAAAAACTACAAACTGATTTAGATAATTTTCAAAAGTGGTGTCGTGTTAACTTACTAAATCTTAATTGCAATAAATGTAAAGTCATGTCTTTTTATAGACGCCTTCCTTTTTCAAATATATATTTTCTTGATGGAAGCCCACTCGATCGCATTGAATGGGTTGATGACTTAGGTATCCTTTTTGATCCGAAACTTAAATTTCACAAGCATATCTCTTCAGTTGCAAATCGAGCCTCTAGTACCTTGGGGTTCATTAAGCGCTGGTCGAAAGAATTTGACGATCCCTACATAACCAAAACACTTTACACGTCTCTGGTACGTCCTGTTCTTGAATATGGATCTTGTATCTGGTATCCCAAATACAGGATTCACCAGGATAGAATAGAATCAGTGCAAAAACAATTCTTGCTCTTTGCCCTTAGGAGATTTAACTGGGATACTAACATTAACCTACCTTCCTACCACAGTAGACTTTTACTAATAAATCTTAATTCTCTTTCTGATCGCAGAACAATGCTAGGTGTAGTATTTTTACATAAACTAATAAATGGTAAAATTTATTACTCCGAATTAATCAGCCAAATTAGTTTTGCTGTTCCGATCAGAAGGACAAGGAATTTTCTACCCATTGCTCTTCAAGCTTGTCAATCTAACTATGCTATTCATAACCCTTTTCGGATTTTATGTTCAAACTATAACGAATTTTCCCACTTAATAAACGGTGCCACTTCTAGCAGTTCTCTTAAAATGTATGTCTTATGTCGTTTGTCTACGTTTTCGCGATCTACGTAACCGTACGCTATGCGGTGTGCCCCTCGGTCGGTTGGGCGGGAGGTTGGTTGCTTTTTGCTTGGGTCCGCGCGTTAACAAGCCGGTGCTTGGTATCGTTGGGCCACTTGAATGTACTGTCTTTTTTTTTAGTACATCTACGTACAATAACAACAGTTAGCAATAAGCTGTTACCATTAAGTAGGTACACGCAGAGGAGTCAAATCGCGTTTTCCCAACTGCCGAAAAAATGCGTTGTGGAGGAGCCACCATCATTCGGCTGCTGAAAGCAGCGAGCCGAACGCAAATTTTGCAGACCATTTGCGTAGCTAAAAAAGTCCAAGTCATTCATGCGCCGGCGCTTGTCTCGGTACAGACGGAGTGCCAGCAATTTGCTGTGTATACGTCTGTATGTCAGCGACATGATCGCCGTTAGGTGTATATATGTATGTATGAATGTTTCTGTATGCTGTTTGCTCTGAGCGGCTGTATATTGCGGAAGGGGGAGAGCAGCAGCAGAGTGCGAACAACAACAACACATGTGCATTTTTTCTGTATTTGGTGGCTCCGAGCTCAAATGAAGCAAAAATCATTAGGGCGAATGTATACCTAAATACACATATACATATATGTGTGTGTGTATGTGCGCATGCTTATTTTTTTCAGGTTTTGGTGGCTCTCAAGTGATTTGGGATTTTGTTACTTTTCTAGAAACGCATATCAATGTGTGTGTGTGTGCATGTGTATGTTCATGTGCAGCACATTTGAATGTATGCGTAGCAATTGCCTTGGCTATTCTTGACCTGCATCAATTTATATGATTTTGAACAATTTTATAAAAAGTAAGGATAGCTATAAAAATAATGTCATTAATTTATAATTTTTTATTAATTTTTAAAATTCATCTTAATCATAAAGATGCATTGTCCATAGTTCATAATATGACTAATAATAATTTATATATTTTAATATATATATGTATATAATTATATATTATATATTTATGTGTTCTCTTGACCCTAAAAAATCATAATTAAATCTATATTAAATGCCGGCAGCCAATATTTAAAATTAAAATTTGGCGCGCATTTTAATCTGCCTTTAAAAGACAGGCAATTTCTGTTTTTGCACTTTCTGGTCATACATACTCTTTCGAGATAGAGATATTAGCTATATGACACCAGCAAGCAATTTTGCAACACAACTACCATGCAGTTGTTCATTAACATAAAAAATATGCACACATATCGAAACATAGATGCAAAGTTTCAAGTCTCTAGCTTTACGGGTGTCGAAAAAAGTTGCGCTCATACAGACGGACGGACAGACGGACATTGCACAAAACCAATATACTATGAGACCTTCGGTATCAAAGTATAAAAGTTAAATTTTTTGGTGAAGATTAATAGATTTCCAAAAAAAAAAACCGAAAATACTAAACACAATTTATCTATTTATCGAGTTATCGGTAAAAATGTAACACAATTCGTGCAAAAGAACTTGACGTGGGAAAAAAAGTGCGACGCAGGCATTTAATTTCTTTGTTTCAAGTCTATTTAGTTATGTTTGGACCTTCCCGACTTTTAAGTATCAATATATCGAAAACTAAGTGAAATATCGATAGATTTTATTTAATATTTTCGTGTTATTATTCAGAAATCTGTTAAACTTTATCAAAAAATTTAGTTTTTCGATTTTTTATTAGCTATATCGCGATAGGCAGGCGAGCTATCGATAAATTATCACTTAGTATTTTCGTCTATTTTTTTCGAGTTCAACAAGAATCAATGTTCAGACCTTGGTGCCGGACAGTAAATTCCCCAAAATTTCGGTTGGTTTTTCTCACTTTATCGCAGTAAACAAAAAGCAAAACAAACCGAAAAGCTGATCCATTAACTGAGGGTTTAGTGACGGAGCAATGGAAACAGCTTTGGCAATGGAAAGACCCTATAAAACAAGTGAAATCTTTGCGGCGGACGCAACCGGCTGCGGAATACTCTGATACCAGATTGAAACCGGGTATTATTGTGTACATTGCTGGCTACGTTCAAAGAAAGTTTTAGGAACATGTTTGGGGGAACTTCGCCAGATCACTTGCAAACAAAATTTAGTACTAAAAAACTGTAAAATATACGGGGGTGTGCCAGAAATCTCTGGAGATTTTGGCTCGAGCTGGTTTTCAAATCTCTAAAAAAAAAAGACCGTCGGTGTGCCAGAAGTTAGGGAGATTTCATTTTTCGGTAAAATGTTTCGGAGCAAATACGTAAAACGAAAATGCCCAAAAAGAGTTGCTACCTTTCAAAAATGAAAATTGCCTAAAATGTATTGGTATTTTTGTCTTTGTTTTCAAGGTTGGCCTCATGGCATTAGTGTTATATTCAATAAATGGTTAAATAAAAATATGTTAGGTTTTATCTCTTACAGTTCTTATACAAAACAAATATTTAATATTTTGCCCGCCAAGTACCTCATGTTGCTTGACAGCCCTGCCGTGATAGCTTGCTTGAACAGCTGTTCTACGTACTTCGTAAATGGCGAATCTGGTTTTGTTTACATTTTAAAAGTGCAAAAGGTGAACAGTGTTTTCCCCTATAGACAAATAATAAAATAAATGTAGAACAAATAATTAAATGCAATTTTAATTTAACCTACATATTGGCTGCTCAATGACTTTCCATAAATTAAATTCTTCTTCTTACTGTAGACACACCTAACAAACACCGCCACCTCACCACCGCGGTGCACCGTTGCCACCTCATAAAAAAAAGGTTTGCTGCGATTTTTTATGTTTATTTGTCACAAAATAGTGTCTTTAAAATTGATCGATTAAAGACTTCGAATAATAGTTATTGTTAACCAAACAAGGTGGCAGCTCCTTTGTTAGAGACGGTTTTGCACGCTTACACAGAACGCCAAATAGTTTTAGAGATTCGTTAAAGATTTATTAAAACCAAAAATCATTAATTAAAACATGTTTAAAATTCAAATGTATTTGCAATATGCAACTAAGCTTAAAATTAGCTTTCGAAAAAGTAACAGTTGTTATTCATTAGACATTTAATATTGCTTAAATTAACCAAATCTCGGGCCAAATTTCTTGAGGTTTCAAAATCATCTCGAACTTGGCTCTCGCACACCTAAAACCAGTTCGAGATTGGTTTTAGGTTGGAATCGGGTTGGTTTTAATGGCTGGCACACCCCTGATATTGAAATTTTTTTAAAACAATTTTACAATTTTACTGTGTGGATCTTTGGAGGATGTCACTAGCTATATTGAAACCAACTTTGGTTTCTAGTCGAAAAACTGTGGCAGATATTCAGATTCACTACATAGGAATCTAATTCAAATAGACGCTGCATTACCGAGTTCCAATTACATCCGTGCATACGGCCCTAGTGGAATCGGAGGATTATTCTGTTTTGTTTTTTTTTTTTTTTTTTTTTTTGGCATTGTAACCTCAGAACTTGCGACTGGGTAAACCGATTTTAATGATTATTTTTGTATTTGAAAGCTGGTGCTTCCAGTTCTGGCAATGGCTTCAATGAGAAAACCGCTTAGCTCTTAAATTTGCATATGTATCTTTTAAGAAGTTAGGTGACGATGTCCCCTAAAGATCTGCATCAAAAGTTTGGATGCCACGTCCACCCTTGCCACCCACCTTGTTAAATCAGAAACGGCTATATCGTTAACAGTTCTTGAGTCACCAAATTTGATAGGAAGATAGACGGTGACATCTACCAAAGATCCGCATCAAAAATTTGGATGCCACACCCACCTTTGCCGCCCAGGAGACAGATTTCGTAATCTCATTATTTCCATCAATGACCTTTTGTCGTGTGGTCTATTTAATAATTTGTTGGCGTCCAAATCTGATAAAGCTATGCCTTCCAAACTTTTGATTCGACTTAGTGCCACATATAACTTTAATACATAGAAGGTTATCGAGACTTTCTACTACCAAAACTAAACCACCTTATTGAATAGATTGATAGATAGCCATTCTGTTGTAAGAGAAAATCCGTTGCGTAAATGTCTGAAATGGGAACCTTAAACGCATTATTCTCGAAACTACGTTTTGCGAAACTGTGAATTTGAGTTTGCCACTTCTACTGAACCGTGAGGAATGGGTCTTAAAGTATGCAGAATTAATAAAGTTCTGCCGTAACGGGGACAGCCAAAGTACAAACCTACCTTAGCTGACACCGACTCCAAAAATAACAATAGTTCTTACTAGACGTGGGCACGGGCCTATTTTCTGAGGCCCGGGCCCGCACGAGCACGAAGTCTTTCTTAAGTGGCCCGGCCCGACCCGGCACGACTTTTTTTCATGGAGGCCCGGCCCGAAATTAATACATATTAATGTACATATAAAAACCATCTGCATTTGAAGATATGGATTAATATATTTTAAATGCACTTATTTTAAAATACAAACATAAAAATATTTATTTACTTAGGCCCAATTTCTCAATGTCCAGTTAAACTTGGAATAATTCTTCTGTGCAACATGTAGCAGTTAAGGAGTCACAGGCAAAAACAAAACCAAAAGAACAGCAGCACCATTCGGCGATAGTGATATACCGATGATAGGTTACCTTATTTTTACTTTTTTCTCTTTTTTCTCACAATAAAATGATAATCCGTCCCACAATAAGAAGATATAATCTATATTAATAAGCAAACAACAAAAAAAAAGTTTAATTCCAATATTAAGTTTTAAGGACTTTAAAAAAACGAGTTGCGTTATATGTAAATCATTCATACGGCTACGTGAGTCACAAACAACACATTTTAAAGCGGAAGCAAGTCGCTCCGAAGGCACTGAACTACCAGGGCTCATAAGAATCTTAAGACGAGCTTGGACAGTCCTGGCATAGCCACCTAATGCGAAGTCCACAACATTATGGGATTACTTTCCCAAGAAGTTTGCGGCAAGTTGAGATAACACCTCAGCTCCCTATTTTCCGACTCGTTTATTTACAAGCCTTTTAAAATTGACCTGTTATGGGCGCCTGGGTCATCTGAAAATATTTAAAAATATTCCAAAAAAATATCTCATATTCGATATTTGGGCAAAAAAATATCACGATATAGATATATCGTTTCTTATAAAACAAATCTATATATTGATATTTTGATATGTTATCAACAGCCCTACATATATGTATATATTTAGTAATGAGTAAAAAGGTAATGGATAACCAAATTTTGCACGAAGATAGCTAGTCACGTCACTCAAAAAACTGCATTAAAATTTTGGATGCCTAGCATATATATAATATGTATCGATAGCTCGGCTGGTTATCGAGATATAATTAACAAAAAGTCTAAAAAATTTCGAAAAACTACATTTTTTGGTGAAGTTTGATAGATTTAAAAATTATATACTAAGCTCAATTTATCGATTTATCGATATTTATCGAGCTATCGATATGTAACACAATTTTTTTGCTTAATAAAGTTTAATAGATTTCTAAAAAATCTGACGAAAATATTAAATAAAATTTATCGATATACCGCTTAGTTATCGAGATATCAATACTTCAAAATCGAAAATTTAATAACGAATCTCAATAGACTTGAGACAAAATAAATGAAAAAACAAGTAAGAAGGCTCTAGTCGAGATTTCCCGCCTAGGAGATACCCCGAACCCTATACTTAACGCGTACAGTCATTGTCTGTATGCATCTCTGGTGTTTATCAACCGATTTCAATGAAATTTTCAGAAAAGTAATATCGTTACCCATTATTTCAATCCCAATTTTTACATTTTCCAAACTCGAGATTTTTTTGTAATCGATCACAAGTGTATATCGGGAACCAGAATAGTTATCGATAGTTTGAAACAAACTTGTTCTGCTTATGGTATAGGAGAACTTATATTCAAAATCTGAAGTCTCGAGCTCTTGTAGTCTCTGAGATCGACGCGTTCATACAGACGGAGAGACAGAGATGGCTATATCGACCCGGCTGTTCATGCTGATCAAGAATATGTATACTTTATAGGGTCGGAAATGCTTCCTTCTGCCTGTTACATACTTTTGCACAAAACCATTATACCCCTTTTACCCATTTTATGGGTTAGGGGTATAAAAATTACAGTTGCTGTTGTGTTGTTGCTGTGCGCAGTTGGTTTGGCTTCATACGATCCGTGTAAGCATGTATTTGTTTTAAACATGCGTAGTCGAAACGACGAACGATTAACTTCGTGTCAGTTTTTCGTTTTAAAGGAAACATAAAAAATTTTCTTATTACTTCTATTTTTGCTTTGTGCAGTGAAAATAAAAGATGAGTGCCAAAAAAAAATATGACATTTTGAGTTAAATAGCAAAAAAGTACTAGGTCACACTGAGTTATTTAAATTTAACTTTAAAATATATATATTAATCAAGGGGTACTCCCGCGACTTCGTCCTCGTGGAATAGTGAGTTTGGGTTACATTTTTAATTATTTAATGGATCGCGCGATTTTTGTTAACCCTGGAAGGTCATCGTTATTTTTATAACGTAAAGGTCATCGTTCGTCGAATCGACGAGGTAATTTTTAAAAATTCTTTAAAGGAATCCTATGTATGAAAACTCACAGAACATGTTAGTTTTGTATTATTTTATTAATATATTTTTAGAAAAAAACGAAAATTTGGCTTCTTTTACAAAACATTAACATTAAATTATAAAGAAAAAACAAAATTAAAGCAACATTACTTAGTAAAAGTTTTTTTCTTAAAATTAATGCTTTAAACTAAAATAGGAACACGTTTTAAGGAACATAACTGTTCATTTTGAGCAAGAGGCACAAAGCACAATTTGATGCTCCCCACATAGGTGTTTTCCAAATTTTTTGCAGGATGTTTTTGTCATACCTCGCTTAGAGGAAGGGCAAATAGCACAGATCTTGCGCTTTGGTCATTATTGAAATATATGTCATTCCACAGTAGGATCTGTCAAATATTTCATCTGCAGACAAATGTTGGTCCTTTTTGACTGCTGTCGATACAAAAATTCCGATCAAGTCTGCAATTTCACTCGAAGAAGTTTGCTTTCTTTGGGCTTCATCTGAAGTTTCAAGTAAGGTAGAAGGTAGACTGACTATAAGCAATCTCAACGTTTGTCCATTTACCGATTTCGCTCTATTATCTCTGGTGTGATAAACATTTCGAAGCACCAGTGGCTCTGTTACATTTCTGCATGCGCGCGTTGGTCCCCGAGCTTGATGAACAATGTTATGACCATATAGATGAGACTTGCCTTTTTGCGTTGACCGCTTATGTTTGTTCTTTTCTCGTAAAATGGTTTTATTGAATGATATTATGCTTGACTTGGCTTTCAATATATGTAAAGGTAAGTTATCCTCATCTTCATCGATGGTATCCTCTGCTGAACTCGCGTCCTCTTTATTTTCGATCTCTTCATCA
Source organism: Scaptomyza hsui (assembly GCA_018152825.1). Classification (NCBI taxonomy): domain Eukaryota; kingdom Metazoa; phylum Arthropoda; class Insecta; order Diptera; family Drosophilidae; genus Scaptomyza; species Scaptomyza hsui. The sequence goes on along the minus strand of JAECXO010000054.1, from coordinate 661,409 downwards.
GATTCTACTTCGATGTCGTCTAGGCCATAATCCAAAGCATCGTCTGGTTCGTAATCGTCATCACACATGGCAAGAAATTTACGTTATAAAAATAACGATGACCTTCCAGGGTTAAAAAAAATCGCGCGATCCATTAAATAATTAAAAATTTAACCCAAACTCACTATTCCACAAGGACGAAGTCGCGGGAGTACCCCTTGATTAATATATATATTTTAAAGTTAAATTTAAATAACTCAGTGTGACCTAGTACTTTTTAGCTATTTAACTCAAAATGCCATATTTTTACCACAAATTAGTGGACTATGGTCACACTATAAAATCTTGCGCCACTCGCTTCTAAAATATAACACAAATTCCTGCCTGGATTTTTCTACTGTGCTGGATACGGACCTTAACCCCTTGAAACTTTGTCTTATATCGACATGAACCAAAACATGCGCAAAGTTTCAAGTCTCTAGTATTACCGGTGTCAAGAAAACGCGGGTTTATACAGACAGACATACAAATATTGTACAATAATAACTCCCATTTCAATAAAAACTTTAAGCTTGGAAAATTGGAGCTTGCAAAATGCGCGCATATATGAAATTTTTATGCGAATGGGCTAAAAAAAAGGTTCATCAAAATTGGTTGAGGAGCACCGGAGATCTCGAAGCTTATAGTTAAGTCAAGCATTCATCAGCGTAGTTGTACAGGTACACAAATACATTATAAACAATAACATTAAGTCTAAAATTCAGAGTATCTAATAGTCGAGCTTTCTCGGCTAGATAATTCTTATTGTTTATTTCCTCTCTCTAATCAGTCTAAAGCAAACAATTTTTTATTAAATTATACCTATTTATACAAATTCTGGAAGCTAGATTCTAGTTACAAGAATTTATCCAAGAAGCTTGATATATGAAAAATTTGGTACAGTTTCAAAATAATGTTTTTTTTTTTATATTTGATTTTGTATTGTTTTTTATTTATTTTTATTTTATCTGTATATTGTGTGTATAGTGGTTTTGCACTTTAATTTTAATTTAAATATTATGTTTTTTCTGCGTAACTAATAATGTAAAAATAAATTCATTAACAATCCGTTTCAACAAATTAAGAGCTTACTCTGATCAAGAAATTACAAAAAATTTATATTTAAAAAATTTTATATCGTATGTATAAAGTTAGCATAATTTATAAACGCAAATTCTTTTGGGTTTTTATCTTTCTGCCTCTTGTTTTGTTAGTTTGTCCTGTTAAAGTTTTTAATTCCATTTACTTTGGCATAATACGTGCATTACGAGCTCTTTTGTAATTATTACTGGAACCCTGAAGTTATATTTATGTATATATATATATTTAGCCGCGCGCTAAGTTAGTCGTATTATTTTAATAAATTACTTCTTTTTTTATTTCATATTATTATATTCAAACTAAAGTATACTACGGTCAACAATTAAAATTTTTTTTTTGCATGTAAGAAAATTCGCAAATTTTGGCTAAAGGTGGGTATCTAGGACAGCAAAACAAAATTACCGCAGCAGGAATTGTTTTTTTTTTGGGTGCGTGTGCTCTGGGTAACCAGCAACGTAGCACAAAATACTAAACAGCTTATCCATAGTATCGATTAAATACGGTATGTACACACTGGCGCTGAGCGCAGGAAATACCAAATCATATATTTTGTTGTACCCATGGCAGCAACCAACAACATTTGTTTTACCGGTGTGGCCGAGTTCCTTGCTTGACAAGAAACAAACTAGTTGCACTTCTTAATTATGATTTTTTTTACTTATATATTTTAAACTTAAATTTAAATAATTCAATGTGACCTAGTACTTTTAAGCTATTTTAGTCAAAATGCCATATTTTTCCAGTGGATTATTAGTGGATTAGTGGACTATGGTCGCACTATAAAATCTTGCGCCACACGCTTACAAAATATAACACAAATTCCTGCCAGGATTTTTTTACTGTGCTGGATACGGACCTTAAGAGCGCAATCGTCTAGCATATTCTCAGAGGCTTTTTTATATTGTTTGTTTTAGGGGAAAACCCTAGATAAGTCAAATAACAATTTGGGCACTGCTCAGACGCTTAAGTTGGGTGTGTGAATTATTTGTGTTGCAAAATGTCTTTTAAAAATTAAAAAAAAAATATATATATATTTATATAGATATATAATATGCTGAAAAATTCAGTAATAACGATCGTTGTTCGATTATTTGTTCTTTTTTTATGTTTTTCTTGATTAGTTTAGAAACTAGAATAAACTAAGTCATTTTGAAAAAATAAAAAAAATCACTGGAAAGTGTGCTAACTTAATAACGTAACTTTTTGGTAGCTGGTTGCCCATTAGAGGGCTATTGTGTGTGTTTGTATAGGGGAAGGTCTATATATTTACTATATAAGTCTATATATAAATAGGGTATTAAGCAGCTAAGAGAAATGTTTAAAGTAATATATTTATAACACTGTAGCTAGAGTGCACTTTTTACGTTTCTCTTGTCGTATTTGTGCCCAGTCAGCTGTTTCCCAGTTCGAAGACAGTTCAATTGCAATGAGCAAATGTTTTGTATTAAGCAACTAAAATACAGAAGTGAATAAAACAAAAGTAAGCTGACTGAAAAACAATTTGATTTGTGTTTTTGATAAGAGTGCCAAGAGAAGGGCTTAAAAATAATTATTTGTGTGAAAAAATGATTTATTTCAAAATTATGCGCGTTTACAACCAGTAAATTGCTGTGTGACCTAATTTCGTAAGATCAATTATCTCAGAAAACAGCTGTTTTTAGTAACAGTCTGGAAGCCACTCTATTTCTAACATTTTGTCAAATATTAGGATATTTATTAACATCCCCAGAAGCATGTTGGCTTCGATAAAACTTTTTCTGTGTGTTTGTTGTAATGCTGTCAGATATCAACTTATTACTTCTAACATTTCTTATAGATGCTAAATACCTAAATGTATAATTAGGTGCAAAATTGAACACGCGACTGAGTTATGAAATACCCGTCATTTAGACATCGATGACGCTGTCATTTTTCTTCATCTCCATGAGATGCGTCTGCTTGAGCTTCTCCTGCATTTGCGTAAGCATGTCCTGCATGCGTCGGATCTCCTCGTCCTTTTGCAACAGCAGGCGATCCGTTTCCGAAATGGCCGCATCGAACCCGTTCGTCGAACTTATTGAATCACGCTTCAATTTGCCGCGCTCGCGTAGCGCATGCTGCGATATCTGTGAAATGCACTGTGCCCGAAAGTTTTCGTAGTGCACATCCTGTACAAAATTAAAAAAAATATGTTATAAGTTTTAGAACAATGAATTATGAAAATTATACTGATACAATGATGTAAGACTCACCTGTGTGGTGTCCTTAAGGTCCTGCATATGCGTGGATATGAGAAACGTGCGCAGCTTGATGAAGTCACTGTGCTCAGCGTCCTCCACATTGACGACGCCCCAGGGATACTGACGTCCGCGCACCTTTTTGCCGGCGACCTCGAGAATGGTGTTGCTGCCAACAACGGCAAATGGTATTGAGGCCTTCAGTTCGCGATCCTGTTGCTTGAAATCGTCATCTTCGTCTGAGTCGCACTCGGGAAACTGATACAGCTGTATGTGGTTATCCTCAAGATCCTGTAAAATGCGCTCCTTCAACTTGCGCACCTCCTGCTTGTTGAGACAGTCTGCCTTGCCAATGACCAGCACAATGTTCACCTTGCGATGCAGTCGTCGTATCAGATCCAAATCCATTTGCCTTAGGCTGTCGATGCATACAAATTCATAAGCTTTGGAATGAGCATAAGTGACATTGCTGTGGCTCAACTAACCTGTGGCCCCAGGGCGGTACAAAGTATAAGCAACAGTGCACACGATTGTCCTGTATATTGCGGCGATTCAGTCCGCTCTCATCGGTGAAGTACTGGCGAAACTGTTCATCAATGTATTGGGTGCACACACGCCAGCTGTCCTCACAGTTGACGGCATCACCGAATCCGGGCGTGTCGACGACCGTTAAACGCAGCCGAACGCCACGCTCCTCAATGTCCATGGTCTTCTTTTCCACGCGCGTTGTCTTCTCGATGCGCTCCTCGACGTTGGGCACTTGGCGATTCTTGTAAAGATCGCCCAAAAATAGGCTATTTATCAACGTGGATTTTCCCAGACCAGATTCACCAACGACCATCAGTGTGAATTCGAAACCGCGCTTTACCGACTTACGATGCACCTGCTCTGGCAACGTGGCAAACCCAATGTAATCACGATCCTTATCAAACGACGGCGTCTTCGCTGCAAGCATATGAGGAGAAACATTAGCGTCACATCATCCACAATTCTGACAGTTGAATGCATTGCAATTTGTCCAGGTGGAGGTATATAAAGGGATAACGTGCAGCATACACCACCCCGAAGTGGTCTGAAGAAGCTGAGTGGCAGCAACTCCATTTGCCCATTAGCGCTGAACAAACAAATTGGTTGGCTCGCGTAGACACACACACACACACACACACACACACACACACACACACACACACACACACACACACACACACACACACACACACACACACACACACACACACACACACACACACACACACTCACACAAACACTCACACACACGCACACACACACTCACACACACACATATCCGCTTACACCTGCGTCTACTTACACATGACGGCTGTGTGTTGATTTGTCTTGCGTTTGGCGTTTTATTCTTTCTTTCGAGTGTGTATATACCCAATGCCGCCTCAGGATCTAATGTGATACCAAGATTTTGTCTTGCTTTAAACACGTTTTGCTAAATTTTTGCTGTCTAATTTCTAAGTTTAGGTCGATTTGTTTATAAATATTAAACAGTCCCCGAGATATTGAACAATGTATTGTTTTTTATTTATTTAATTCTTTTTAGCTTCAGCACGCTTCACGCAACGGAGCTGAACAGAGTTGGTAAAGCTTTTCCAAGCAAAACATGCCTAAAACACACCAAAAATCCAACAACCAAATAAAAAGGAGAACAAATAGAACAGCCCATGAAACTTTAATGGGCCACTTTATAACTCTCTCTCTCTCTCCTGAGCGTGTTCTTGCCAGCTCTTGCTACCTTTTTGTATCACTCACAAGGATAACACTAACTGGCAACACACCCAAACGGCGCTCTTTCTTTTCTATTCTCTTTGCGCTTGCGTCCAACACATAAAACAGTAAAACAGCCGGGACGTAAGCGGGATCCAAGTTTGGTAACTGCAACTAGTCTGCCTTCACAAAGTTTGGGGGTTGCAAGTGTCACAGTGTTGCCAGATGCCGTTTAAATTACCATATTACATAATTTTTAGCTCGCTCGTAGTTTAAATTAGCTACTAATATTACCTACTTAAATAGTAAACAATTTTATTGAAAACTATTTTCTTTCCAACAAAAATTCATGAAAGTCGGTCTAATTTGTTTTTTTTTTTTTTTTTTTTTAATAAGCCGAACCAAAAAGTTGACATTCTATTCTCAAAATAAAAGTAGCTTTTATTAATTCAGTCAAGTTTTAAGCAATGAATAACATTGTAACTTGTGAGTTCACTAGGTTTCACGCAACATGGCATATCATGCAGCTTTGTGCTTAGTCCCCACCCTTGAAGCACTACCGAGCTATGGGTAGGCGTTGCACTTTCCCAATCACAGCTGTGTCGCCAAGCATTCAATTGAGTTTAGTTTCTCTGAAGCGTGCGTCGGGCACAAAGTTTGCACATATCATTAGCGCACCCTTGTGGGTAGTTTGCAACCCTTAAACACTGCTCAGTACACTTATCGATAACAATAAGAGGAAGACAGAAACCTGAAATTCAATCGCATGTATTACAAAAGCCGAGAACAAGGCCATATGGTGTCTCAGGGTGGTCGCCCAGTTGGCAATTAGGCAAAGGAAACTTAGCTTTCAAGTGTTTACATAAAAATTTCCGTGTTTACAAAAACGACTTTTAATTTTCACATCATCTGCAAGAGCCCAAGCAAATTTCTGACTATAAATCTTACTATGTGTTTACAAAATTTAAACACTCAAAACAAAATCAATTAAACTTAGTCACTCTGTTTTTTAACTGTAAATCAAATCTCAATTACAATTTTAATTTTGTTATTTTTAGTAAGTTATTTTATTAGTTACTAGCTGTACCAGGCGCGCGTTGCTACGCCAACAACTAAAATAAATTTAAGAAAAATAATTTTACAGAAAAATCAGTACACAAATATTCAATTCATTCTAAGCCATTTTATATTTCGCAATAATTTAATCAAAGAACCAATTTGTAGATTCAAGCAATGCGGTGGCATACCAGTCGGTTCCAATGAATTTAAAATTCAACAAAAAATAAAACAAATTGCTACATTAAAATGTTTTTTCAAATAAAAAAAACAGTTCAAAGCTTACAGTTTTTGTAAATGCGTTTGACAATTTAATTCAAATAACGCCTGTCAACGATATAAAACACCGACGGATCGCTCAAAACTGTGAAATTTTTTTTTGTTTTTTTATACTTTGATACCGAAGGTCTCATAGTATATTGGTTTTGTGCAATGTCCGTCATGGTGTCTGTCTGTCCGTCCGTCCGTATGAACGCAACTTTTTTCGACACCCGTAAAGCTAGAGACTTGAAACTTTGCAATTATGTGTATCTATAGACGGTACAGATAGTGTCAAGATTGGGTTGCCACGCCTACTAGGAGGCTGGGAAATCGATAAATTCGATAACTGAAAACCGATAAAACCAAATATTTCTCACATTCTTACAGATAGAGCTACCAAATTGAACGCAGATAGCTAGTCATGTCCCTAAAAAACTGCATCAACATTTTGGTTGCCACGCCCCCTGATTCCGCCCCCATCCTCCCTTCTCCATGAAATTGGAAACGCCTATAGTTTTCACATTTTTTGGGCTAGAGCCACCAAATTTTGTGACGTTCCCCAAAGCAATGCATCCAAATTTTGGATGCCAAGCCCCCTGATTCCGCCCCCAGCCCCCCCTTCTACTTGAAATATGAAACGCCTATAGTTTTCACATTTTTCGAGCTAGAGTCACCAAATTTAGTAGGAAGATATATGGTGACATCTACAAAAGGTCTGCATCAAAAATTAGGATGCCACGCCCACCTCTGCCGCCCACTATTTAAAATCGGAAATTTCGATATCTCTTATAGTTTTTAAACTAGAGTCCGTAAATTGGGTAGAAAGATAGAAGGCAGCATCTACCAAAGATGTGCATCAAAAATTAGGATGCCACGCCCACCTAAGCCACCCGCCTTATAAAATCGGAATCGGCTATATCTCTAACAGTTTTTGAGCTTGAGCCACAAAATTTTTTATGAATATAAATGGTGACAGTTCAAAACATTTGATTCAAAAATTAAGATGCCACGCCTACCTCTGCCGCCCACCTTTTAAATTTGGGAGTTAAGTTATCTTCCACAGTTTTTGAGCTAAAGTCACCAAAATTGGTAACATGATAGCTGGCGATGTTTACCACATGGCTCACTCCCTTCGCCCCTGCATTCTCCCTTATCAACCGTTCTTTTACTGGTATCAAAGTATTCCGCAGTCGGTTGCGTCCGACTGCAACGTTTTTACTTGTTTTTTTTTTTGTTTTTGTTTTTGCTTCAGAGTAGAAACGAATAATGATTTCATACACAAACTTAAAAGCCCAGGACCGAATTTTTGTTTCGGCCTACTGGGATTTTTAAAGTGTGCATGAAAAAGGTTTATTAAAATAATATTTTTTAACAAAATGTGATATATGAAGAGCCGCTCTACCGATTTTGTGCAAACTTCACACAAACCATCTACTGAATAGTCCGAACAAAGCATACTGATTTTCATGACAATCGGTTGAACGGGGCAGAAGTTGCTACTCTGCAGCGCCACCTGGTGGCGAGTCGCATCAATGCGCATATTATACAAACCTTCTCCGTGGAAAAATACATATAGTATATCAGAGACCGTAAATAACGATTATGGGTAAAATTAATATCCCTATAAAAGGATCATCCAACAAATTTTTCAAGGACACTAAAAAGCTTATTATGATCACAAAAAGTAAATTGCGTGATAAACTTTTATTTTGCATTTTATTGGAAAGTTAGAAATAATAGTTATTTTTAATTTTCTTTATAAAAGCAAAAAATTATAGTTATTATTAATTTGTATAATAAAAATTAAAAATAGCTATTATTTTTAAATTGATAAAAATAAATCACTAATAATGGTTATCAAAGACTTTTAAAAATATAAATCAAAAAAAAATCAGTCAAAAACTTTTATATAAAATAAAAGTCTTCTGGAAAAATAAAAGTCTCAAGAATTTTTTATAAAAGTCTTTTGCTTAAAATACCGCATTCCTTTAGGCCCCAGAAAGTGCAGCAGGTGATTTTTGCAGTAAGAAACACCACCCCAACCCGGTCCAGTAGTTTTTGAGTCCATCGATGACATACATACAAACATTCATATAGATTTGTCTAAACAAAAAGTAGAGCGTGCAAAATTATTAGTTTTAAAAACTATACCAACTACGAAACTACTAAATGGGTATATTAAAAAGATGTTTACTTTATTTATTTTTATCTAAGTTGAAAATGTCTACATAACGAAATTTCTTATTGTTGACATACATCCTCAACTTTGGTGTGACGAGTCTTTATGTTTCTAAGGCAATCTTAGAGGCATGTTTCTCGGGATTAATTTTAGAAAGCGTTTACGCAAAATCGTTTCTGCCGTAAGTTTGCTAAATTGTTGCGAGATTCGCGTTTAAATGAACAGATACAACAAGTAAAAACGTTGCAGTCGGACGCAACCGACTGCGGAATACTTTGATACCAGTAAATTAACGGTTGATAAGGGGGAATGCAGGGGCGAAGGGAGTGGGCCATGTGGTAAACATCGCCAGCTATCATGTTACCAAATTTGGTGACTTTTGCTCAAAAGCTGTGGAAGATAACTTACCTTCAAAATGTAAAACGTGGGCGGCAGAATTGGGCGTGGCATCCAAATTTTTGAATCAAATGTTTTAAACTGTCACTATCTATCTTCCTACCAAGTTTGGTGGCTCTAGCTCAAAAACTGTTAAAGATATAGCTGATTCCAATTTTATAAGGCGGGTGGCTTGGGTGGGCGTGGCATCCAAAATTTTGATGCAGATCTTTGGTATATGTTGCCTTCTATCTTTCTACCGAATTTACGGGCTCTAGCTTAAAAACTGTAGGAAATATCGAAATTTCCGATTTTAAATGGTGGGCGGCAGAGGTGGGCGTGGCATCCTAATTTTTGATGCAGATCTTTTGTAGATGTCACCATATATCTTCCTACCAAATTCGGTGACTCTAGCTCGAAAAATGTGAAAACTATAGGCGTTTCCAATTTCAAGTAGAAGGGGGATGGGGGTGGAATCAGGGGGCGTGGCATAAAAAATGTTGATGCATTTTTTTGGGTAACTTCAATATCTATCTTGACACAAAATTTGGTGGCTCTAGCCCAAAAAATGTAAGAACTATAGGCGTTTCCAATTTCAAGGAGCAGGGATGATGGGGGCGGAAGGAGTGGGCGTGGCATCCAAAATTTTGATGCAGTTTTTTAGGGACATGACTAGCTATCTGCGTTCAAAATTTGGTAGCTCTAGCTGTAAGAATGTGAGAAATATTTGGTTTTATCGGTTTTCAGTTATCGAATTTATCGATTTCCCAGCCTCCTAGTAGGCGTGGCAACCCAATCTTAACACTTTATCTGTACCGTCTATAGATAAACATAATTGCAAAGTTTCAAGTCTCTAGCTTTACGGGTGTCGGAAAAAGTTGCGTTCATACAGGCGGACGGACAGACGGACATTGCACAAAACCAATATACTATGAGAAATTCGGTATCAAAGTATAAAAACAAAAGAAAGACATACAATTAAAGTCATACAAAAATGCAAAAAAAAACAACTTAGAAACAAGCGCTGCTAACTAAAGACTTCTTAAGACTTGTGCAAGTCCAAGAACGACTGGAATTCTTGGGTCGTATTTGTGTTTGTTTCGGCATCTGTTGAATAATCTGCATAAACAAAACATATGCAAATATTAACTCTGCACTGTGATAAAAACTGCCGAATGCACATTCATTCAAAGTCCGTCTGTCAAATCTCGGACTTAATTCGAAAATCAACTCACAGAAAAAGATCTTTATCTAAAGAGACGCAATGCTTTGCTTTGTGCGGCAACTGCACACATACATACCTCCCGCTTCTTCCCTTTCCCTCCCACTCATATGACATGTTTATGTGGGAGAGGCGCGTAGAGGCAATGCATTTTACAGTACATTTGCTAGACTTTGTCATCGATAAAACTTGCAGAGCAACAAAACATAGAAGAAAAAGGGGCAAGCAAGGCGAGGAGAGTCGGGGCTTGGATGGGGTATTAGTTGGGGCCACATTCTCATCGTTAATGGCAGCATTACATTTGCTGTATACACATTTGCCGGAGTTCACGGGTGTCAACCACTTGAACATTGTGGCCCCCAAATGAGCTCTTCCAGAACATAGAACTTCTCAATATTAAGTACGTTGAACGTGTTGGCCATATTTAGAAATGGGAGCGTGTCACAAGCTAGCACGAACTATCTATGGGGATACAATCGAAATTTGAACGATGGTTTACAACAAATGTAGTACATATCTGGAAAAGGTTTAACTAGATTGACATTCAAGACATGGCATATCAGACGCAAAACTGTTTGCGTGTCGAAATGAGTAGTAATTTCTACTTATGTATATATAAATTTTTAATACGATTTATATTTATAGGTATTTCAGAAAACTCTAAAAACAAATTTTTATAACCTAACTGAAAATTTAAAAAAAAAAAGTAAATACATTTTTTATTAGCAAAAGCTAAGTTAAACTGCTATCGGTGGTATGTGCATATTGAAAATGGAAGGATTCGAAATTAACTTGAACCGACTATGGTATACAAAAAGTGTATTTTTTTTTTTTTTTCGAAAACAAAGTCTCAAGCTTTTAAAGTCTTTGAGAAGGGCGCTCTTGTACAGACTGACAAACACACTGGTCATCTCTAGCTAACGATATCATAATTTTGACAGCTTATAGTGCATTTACACTGGCGCCGTAAGCAACGCCTTTAGCATTTCGCCTTATAGTGCATTTACACTGGCGCCGCAAGCAGCGCCTTTAGCATTTCGCCTTAAGGTCTTCGATATTTTTAGCCTTTACCAAACAAAATGTGTCCGTTAAATTTGAATTTAGCGACTTTTTCTCGCGCCGTTGAAGCGCCGCTATTCTACCGGCATAAATAAAGACCTTTTTTTACCGATGAATCTATACTTTTGTCAAATTACTGATGGCGGCAACAGGAATCAGCTGATTCAAAATCAAAACAAATGTGCAAGTAAGTACAAAATTATTGAAAATACTAAATATTTTTATTATTATTGTAATTAATCAATTTAATTTTAAGTGGATGTCGGAAAAAAGAGAAAGCGCTGGTCGGAAAGCTTGGAAAGCATTTTTCTAAATAAACCTCAATTTTTGATTGGGCCAACAAATTTGGCCCCAGATACTCAAATGCCATGTTTTGCCAAACAAGTTTGCAAAACTCCTTTTGAATATTGGACAGGCTAGCAGTCGATATGCCAAACAACCTGGCAACGCTTCTGTACTCGGCGGATGAGCCCAGGCTGTACAAAGCTACGGCAACCCGCTTGTCTAGTGGGATGCACGCTCTTAAATAAGGGTCCTTCCTTTCCATTAGAGGCAAGGCATCGACTAACTTTTGAAAGAGGCTTGTTTCCATCCTGAAGCTCTCCTTGAACAAATCCTCACTCAACTTTGGCACATCCATCTCCCAAATACAACCATTGCGCTCGAGCATCCAGACACTTCGCGTGCTAATACAGTCGAACTGCGACAAAATATTTAGCGCAGCCGTTGCTGCAGCCGCTTCTTCGTTTTCGCAATCAACAAAATTGCTTAAAATGTATTATTATTATTAATTATTGCAGTATTACTAAAACTATCACCAATTTGCGTGGCCAGCATCAATAAATTTAAGTTTTGATCAATTTTTCAAACTTCTTCCTCAGCAATCCCAACAAAAGTAAACAAAAACAAGTAAGAAGGCTCTAGTCGAGATTTCCCGACTAGGAGATACCCCGAACCCTGTACATAACGCGTACAGTCATTATCTGTATGCATCTGTGACCTAAACTTCAATCTTCGATATCTCTGGTGTTTCTTAACCGATTTCGATGAAATTTTCAGAAATCGTTATCCATTATTTCAACCCCCATTTTTACATTTTCCAAATTCGCGATTTTTTTGTAATCGATTACATGTGTATATCGGAAACTAGAAAAGTTATCGATTATTTGAAACAAACTTGTTCCGCTCATGGTATAGGAGAACTTATATTCAAAATCTGAAGTCTCTAGCTCTTCTAGTCTCTGAGATCGACGCGTTCATACAGACGGACAGACGGACGGACGGACATGGCTATATCGACTCGGCTGTTGATGCTGATCAAGAATATATATACTTTATGGGGTCGGAGATGCTTCCTTCTGCCTGTTACATACTTTTGCACAAAACCATTATACCCCTTTTACCCATTTTATGGGTTAGGGGTATAAAAAAAACAGCTGATTCTAAAGACTTTTGCCGCTAACCACTAAGGCTTTTTTAGCAGCGCCAGTGTAAATGCACTATTATTTGACGGCCCACTTAGCACCCAGTTTCGAATTGAACCCGATGCACGAGTTCTGAGTGAATCTCGGCGCAGATTCCAGTAACTCTCCTGTTTCTCGCCTCCTCGTCTTTTGCGTCTTATGTAGGTATCAAGTCTCGTGTATAAATTTCATGCAATTAAGTTCAATTTAATCTGGTTCTAGGCCTCGAATGTTGCCTCACTCGGCAAGCGATTTCGAGTGGCTCTTGTTGAACGCACGAGTGCAAATGCAACGCCCCCGCCACCTTCACAGTCATCGCTTGCTCCAGCCAGCCAGCTAGACAGCCAGCTATTGAACGCAGGGCAACATCATCGCCATTGGCTTTGGTTTCGTGCTGCAGCTTTTTTCCTTAAAGACATTGAGTAAACAAACAAAAGGCAGCAGCAGCAAAAACGGCAGCAACCACCGAAGATCGCACCACAAAGGGCCACTCGATGCGCTTCCAACGTTCCATAAATAGACGTTGGCAGTTGTAGCACGTAAAGAATTCCAATCGTTCGCCTTTCCTAAACATTTGAGGCATGTTTGAAGTAGTAGCTCTAAAAGGGCTTCAACAGACTCCCCTTTCCACCCCATATTTCTGAACTTTTTACTTGGCAATTTCCTCACTATCTGCAACTGCAGCTTCTGCTTCTTTTTGTGTGATATCTGTACAATTTCAAGTAAAATTCTTGTCTTGCATGTTTTTTTTTTTACAAATTTCGTTAGAAAGAAAGTTTCATTTCGTTCTTTCAAACCATTAAATTAAATTTAAACCGCTAGATATATATCGCTGATTTAAGCTACAACTGGGCCAAATCCCCCTATTCACTGCTTTCCCGCCCTGTCCCGACCGTTAAACCCCTGCTACCGCACAGTGGGCGATTGGGTCTCGCTAGCGGCGTTTAATTCAAATTTTCAAATTTGAAAAAGCGTGGATTTTTTCACAAATCGATAATAGATGCTTGATTAGATTTTTGCCGGTTTTTTATAAGCTCTACGATCAGCTGATCATCAGCTGTAAGCTGTCAAACACAACATATGTTTTAGCAAGTGTTTTAGAACATTTTTTCTTTGTTGTGCGCATTGAATTCGAGTCCAAAATGTGTAATATGAACTGCGAATACCTGCTAACCTTCACTCTGCGGAGCTCCATTAAAAGTTGTAAAAGTTAAAAAAAAAATTTTCAACGTAAAACAAATTTAAAAAATTTTTAGATATTAAAAATAAATTAAAAACATTTTTTTTCTTAAAAAATTCTATGACTTTTTCCGACTGAAGATATCTATTTTCGTTTAGAAGTAATTAATTAAATGCCGCTAGCGAGGCCCAATCGCCCACTGTGTACCGGTGGGACTGCAGGCTGACATAAACGCCCCCTAATTTAGACAATGAAAAAAAAATAACAATAACATGTGTAATCATTTACCAGCTACCACAACAACAACATCAAATGCTGTATTTAAAGAGGGCAAGAAGGCGCAGAATTTGCTTTTTGAAAAATAAGCGAATATAAAAAATGATGAGATGGAGACAAAAAGTACCCATTATAATTTGCAATGTTGTTTAAGTGTTCAGTTTTACCACAAATTACCGAATGGAAAAAAAGCCAACCAAAAGCGGAATGTGAATTGCGCGATTGTGACGTCAGAGAGTGTGACTAAGGTAGTAGATAAAATATCTATAAGTACATAAGGCGTTACTACAAACAACTCTTATAAATGCTGTATTGAAAGCTTGAAAATATGACACAAAACAACCAGCTGAATGTTGGTAATCTTATCACGCCCATATACAGGTAAACCCTACCTAAATGTAGTATGATATGAACTATTAAGATGGCTGTGAAAACTTTTCAGAGTTTCACTATCTATTGGATGTGTATATCGGCAACGAAAAGATTTTTTCTGCCTATGGCATAGGAGAATTTATATTCCTATTCTTATCTCTAATCTCTGAGATCGGCGCTCTCATACAAACACAGACAGACGGGCATGTCTTATACCCTTTTTACAAATTTTATAGGTTCAGGCTATAAAAATGAATATGAATATTAACTTTGATAATGATTAATGTATTTTAAGTTTTTAAATCATAGTATATTACAGAGTATTTAATCCGCGCGTTCTTGTATTTCGAATGGGCGTGCTCAGAAAGCATATCAAAAAAGTACGCCGTTCCGTGCAAGAGCCAAGAAGACAACAAACATGTCAGCTAAAACTAGGGTTGCTTAATATTTTTAAAATATCGAATCGATGATATTTTATGTTTTGAAAAAATATCACTATGATATTCACCAAAACGTGGTTAAGACAAGACATACTTAATTCTGAAATATTGTCAAATAGATTCTGCATCTATAGAAATGACCGTACTCTGCGCCGAGGTGGCGGGGTGCTTATTGCTGTTGATGTGGACTTTCCCTCTGATACAGTTATTTTAGGTGGTTCTATGGATATAGGGTTTGTTGCTGTAAAGTTAAATATTAATGGTGTTGGTATTTACGTTTCTTGTTCCTATATACCACCCTTATCTGACAACTCTGTCTACAATGAACATTTGTCAGCAATACTTTCAATTTATTCTATGCTTTCTGATCGTGATATTCTTGTAGTTCTTGGCGATTTTAATATTGCTGATGCTACTTGGATTTCAAGTCCGGACTTAAGCGTGTTGACCCCCATGGTGCAGACTGATTTTCTGGTTGGTTTATTTGAAATGTCATTGGGTCAGATCAATGGCATTCCAAATTCTCTTGGTAATATGCTTGATTTGGTATTTGTTTCGGATCCATCCACTCTATCTGTGTCAAGATCCCTTCCCATATCCACTACCGAAGACTTATACCACCCGACGTTGGAGGTGTTGATCACTTTGCCTGCCTGTGCCGTACGCCAGTGTAGTGAACCATTAAGACGGGTATCAATTTTGAAAAACCGATTTTGTAAAACTAACCCGGCTCTTAGCACTGGTTGACTGGTCGCCCCTTTATGGATCTGAGGACTTGGATACGGCAATCAGTATTTTTTATAGAACCTTAGACAATTTATTCGACATGTGTGTCCCTTTTGGTAGGCCAAGTAGGAAAAACAAACCTTCGTGGTTTACACGAGAGTTGACAGCCCTTAAAAACCGAAAATCTAAGCTCTATAAGAGTTTCAGGAAATCGGGCTCTTCTGTTCATTACTCATCATACTTGATTGCGCGTTCCAGTTTTTCAGTTCATGTTATAAAAATTACCTAAGTCGGTGTAGACTACAGTTTCAGCAAGATCCTAAGAGGTTCTTTGACTTCGTTAATGCGAAGCGAAAGTCATCAACACTTCCATCTAACTTGTCTTTTGAAAACAAATTGGCTAACTCAGATCAGGCCATTGCCGATTTATTTGCTGAATTTTTTCAAACAACATACAGTTCATTTGATAATCAGGTTGATCTGCCTTATTCGTATCAGGTTAATGGCTCTAATTGCATTTTTGAACCAATAATCACGGAGTGTTCATTACTATGTGATCTACAGGGTATATATTTTCCCCGGAACCTGACGGCGTACCAAGCTGAGTGCTTAAGTACTGCGCTGAAGGTCTCTTTAAGCCTTTGTGTAAATTGTTGAGCTTGTCTGTTGAGCAATGTTCATTTCCTGGCATCTGGAAAGAATCATTTATTATTCCGGTCCATAAAAAAGGTGACAAGTCTAATGTTCAAAATTATAGGGGTATCTCCAAGTTGTCTGCTATACCAAAAATGTTCGAGAAATTGATAACTTCTCAATTACAACATTTTTGCAGATCTTTAATTTCACCGTGCCAGCATTGATTCGTGAAACAAAGATCTACTTCCACTAACCTGTTAGAGTTTACTTCCCTAATTGTTAAAGGTTTTCAAAATAAAATGCAAACGGATGTTATTTACACTGATTTCAGCAAGGCATTTGACTCGGTTAATCTCTACCTTTTACTTCATAAACTTCAACTTTTAGGTTTTCCAAGCAATCTCATTCGGTGGATAAGGGAATATTTAATTCATAGAACACAGAGAGTCAGTTTAAATGGCGCTGTCTCTAAGGTGGTTCATGTCACTTCCGGTGTTCCGCAAGGAAGTCACCTTGGACCTTTATTATTTACACTTTTCATCAATGACCTTCCATCTGTTATTGACCACTCTCGAGTGCTGATGTATGCTGACGATGTAAAATTATGCATGTCGGGTACTGCTCTGTTGTCTGCTCAAAAACTACAAACTGATTTAGATAATTTTCAAAAGTGGTGTCGTGTTAACTTACTAAATCTTAATTGCAATAAATGTAAAGTCATGTCTTTTTATAGACGCCTTCCTTTTTCAAATATATATTTTCTTGATGGAAGCCCACTCGATCGCATTGAATGGGTTGATGACTTAGGTATCCTTTTTGATCCGAAACTTAAATTTCACAAGCATATCTCTTCAGTTGCAAATCGAGCCTCTAGTACCTTGAGGTTCATTAAGCGCTGGTCGAAAAAATTTGACAATCCCTACATAACCAAAACACTTTACACGTCCCTGGTACGTCCTGTTCTTGAACATGGATCTTGTATCTGGTATCCCAAATACAGGATTCACCAGGATAGAATAGAATCAGTACAAAAACAATTTTTGCTCTTTGCCCTTAGGAGATTTAACTGGGATACTAACATTAACCTACCTTCCTACCACAGTAGACTTTTACTAATAACTCTTCCTTCTCTTTCTGATCGCAGAACAATGCTAGGTGTAGTCTTTTTACATAAACTAATAAATGGTAAAATTGATTCCTCCGAATTAATCAGCCAAATTAGTTTTGCTGTTCCGATCAGAAGGACAAGGAATTTTCTACCCATTGCTCTTCAAGCTTGTCAATCTAACTATGCTATTCATAACCCTTTTCGGATTTTATGTTCAAACTATAACGAATTTTCCCACTTAATAAACGGTGCCACTTCTAGTAGTTCTCTTAAAAAGTTGGTCTTATGTCATTTGTCTACGTTTTCGCGATCTACGTAACCGTACGCTATGCGGTGTGCCCCTCGGTCGGTTGGGCGGGAGTTTGGTTGCTTTTTGCTTGGGTCTGCGCGCTAACAAGCCGGTGCTTGGTATCGTTGGGCCACTTGAATGTACTGTTTTTCTTAGTACATCTACGTCCAATAATAATAATATTTGATATATCACTTTGAAAATATCGATATATGAATATTTTTTGATATTTTAATTTTTTCCTTTTTTCTCACAATAAAATGATAATCCGTCCCACAATAAGAAGATATAATCTATATTAATAAGCAAACAACATTATATTTTTGAATTACCGAACAACAGATTACATCTGACAAAAATGTTTAGTTTCAATATTTAGTTATTAACGACTGTAAAAAAACGAGTTGCGTTATATGTAAATCATTCATACGGCTACGTGAGTCACAAACAACACATTTTATAGCGATAGCAAGTCGCTCCGAAGGCACTGAACTACCAGGGCTTATAAGATATTGTTATATAAGTTATAAGTTTGGACAGTCCTGGCATAGCCACCTTATGCGAAGTCCACAACATTGTGGGATTACTTTCCCATGAAGTTTGCGGCAAGCTGAGATATAACCTTAGCTCCGTATTTGCCGACTCGTTTATTGACAAGCCTTTTAAAATTGACCTATTATGGGCGCCTTCAAAGCCATCACCTGGGTCATCTGAAAATATCTAAAAATATCCCAAATAAAATCGAATATTTGATATTTGAGCAAAAAAATACCCGATATAAATATATCGTTTCTTATAAAAAAATCTATATATTGTTATTTTTATATATTATCAACAGCCCTGTCTAAAACACAAATAAACTGCAAAATGAACAACGCTTACGACATGTCAACTACTGTTAGACATTTAGCTAGAACATTATAATAATGGACGAGTTGAAAGAAGAAGTTTAAAAAAAAAATGCAAAACGCTCCAACACGCACGAACGAGAGCTCGAATAGTTTTGAACATGTTCAAAATTGATTCGTGCTCGTAAGTGGCCGATGCGAGCTCGCGCGTGAACAACTTACACGATTCAAAATCGAATGCGAGTCTTGGTCGAGAGAGCCACGAATGCGATTTCTCGCATCGTGTAATTTGGCCATTAGGCTTAGGTTCGGGCTTGGGCTTGGGCTTGGGTTTTGGTCTTCCAACTGCAGTTGACGGCAGCTCGACGCCCACCAAAAATGGCCAGCAGAAACCGCAGCGCAATCAGAGACAAGTTGAGGCTCCAACTACGAACCCGGAGCGAAAGCGGCTAAGACGACCGCAAAAGTTGTTGTGCCAAAATGAGAACAAGAGAAAGAAAATATTAATAGAAAGGCATGGGAAAAGAAACACAACCAAGTGGAAGGAAACAGTACAACGTATGGTAGACCAAAATAACTATGACTATTTAAACTGTGTAACTTGCGAGCTTATGGTGTTCAATAACTTAGCAGACCACACTGTGAGAAATATGTGCGTGACTTGAGTATTAAATATGTATCTTATCTTATATAAAATACACTTCTGCTGAGTGGCTTTGCCCTTATTTTTTTTAAGTTTAGACCTCGATTCGACAAAACTGAATTACAATCAATATATGTATGTATATAAAGTGTTATCTAGGGAATATTTTTTATTAAGATTGGTGTAAAAACACTATATTATATTCATATTAACTGAAGCGAAATATTTTTTAGTTTAAATAACTAATATTGCTTATGCTAGCTATATCATTTTTGGCAGAATACGCTTTTGTTATATTTATGTACTATAAAAATTACAAATTTTAAAAAAGTGTTTTTTTTTAATTGACCAGTCAAAAGTTGAGTATTGTAGTTCAATGAAAACAATAAGCACAGTAGTTTAATTTTTGAAGAAAAAACTCTAGTCAAATGTAGTACTGCTTTCTCGTCGTAAAGATCTTTAAACCTAATCACGGAAGTATTGAGTAGGTATATCGCATAACATCAGAAATACGAAGCGCGTTCGAAAATCAAGAATACTGCACTGCAATATGTCTGGACACATTGGTTAGAAGGGCTGATGCATAAGATCAAAACAACGCTTCCCAAAGCTATTTAAGTCAAAATGCTATATTTTTACCACAGATTAGTGGACTATGGCCACACTATAAAATCATGTGCCGCAAGCTTCCAAAATAAACTACAAATTCCTGACAGGATTTTTTTCTACTGCGCTGGATACGCACCTTTATTAGAAAAGATGCAATAAATATAAATACCAAAGTTACAAAACGAAAAGAAAAATAAGTTTAAAGTACGTCAGTATCAATCCTCATTCGCGACTAATTCATTCTAAGTTGTCTATACTTACGTTTTGGATACAGAGGGGGACGACTTTTGATTGCCTCAACACTGCTGATGCTGCCGCTGTTGTTGTTAGTGTTAAAGCTGTTAATAGCATTGGCTACAACGCTGCTCTCAGCTGATCCTGGTCCTGCTCCTCCGCTGGCGGCATGCGCCATTGACGGCGGCTGCGTTTGCGGCAGCGGCGGCGGCTGTTGTTGTTTCATGGGTCCGCTGCCGCCCAAGATGCCAACACCGCCGCCGCTAAAAAGGCGACGCTGCTGCTGTAGATACGCCGTTTTGTCTGCTTTTGGTGCGTTGTAGTTTTTATTGTTCCTTTTGCTGATGTTTATTTGTTATTGTGCAAAATCTTGGCTAAACGTTCGTGGCCATTTACTTTGTACTGCAATAGTTAAATATTTATTGTTTGTTCTGACGCTTATCAACGATCGAGATAAAGGGTGTGCGTGTATGTGTGTGCTAAAAACGGTATACAATGTTGCAAGTCCCGCAATATTCTAGTGAAATCTAGCTTTAAAATACACAAAATCATCCAACAGTGGAAACTAAAATTAGTTTATTAGTCTAACATGTTTGCGGAAACTACTAATATAATATAATAAACAGATCATAAAAATACCCTCCACAGAAAAATACTTTTAAAAATAGCCACAAACCAACTGTAAAGCAATTCATATGAATAATTTAACAAAACTAAATTGACATTCAAAGATTTTCTTATAATAGATATATCGTACTTCAGTTTTTAACTAGTTTTTATTTTGCACATCTTCAAACACTGATGACTTCTGATTTAAAATTCAATTGCCGTGAGAGAGTGAGATAGAAATCAGCTATGCAAAATAAATTCATATGTACGGACTTTTAAGGTTTCACACACCCAAACACATATGAGCTCAAACTGTGTTTTTCCTGCTGACACAATTTTTGTGCGTAATTGGAAACGAATTGCGCTCAAATTGAGCGCAGAGACAATAACAACAGCAACCTAACGGTGCATTTTTGGGCAGCTGTTCGTGTCGCTTAAAATCGACGGCAGCCTGCAGCAGCGGCTTCACCTTGACCTACACGAATAGAATAACACAAACACAGGCACAAACACACGATAATAAACAAACAAAAAAATTAATTTAAGTTATATAACGAAATTGCTAGCACACGTTCGAGAAAAACAAAACCAAAATTTAACTATACATATCCGTTGCACTTTGTTCTAAAATGCCTCTCGACTCGTGCAGAAGTATAAAACACATCCGACTTGCAGGCAGTTTAAACGATTATTGAGAGAAGGGTCTATGTTAGCACCATCATACAATTGTTAATTGTATCATGGTTAGCACAAGGTGGCCACACTACGAATTTTATACTCAAAATGGCAGCTTGAACTTTTGTAGCAATAACTGTTCTGCTAATAGCGTATTTCCACTGCTCAGATATTCTCAGATTTGTTAAGTTAACAGTAACTGAGGTTCAGTTTGCATGTATTCTCCCATAAGGAATTAACTGAAGTAAAACTGACCGTAAATATTAACTGAAGAATAACTGAAGAGGAACTGGTTCATTTGAACACTTGTTCGATAAAACATCGCTGTTAATGGGCACTGTTAATGTAACAGTCGCAAAACAGATGATTGTGAATAGCAGAAATTGTGAATAGGTAGGCGCAATATTTGTAATATTCAAAAAGTAATTAAAAATTTTGTTTTTTTATGGATTATCGTAGGATGCAATTGAACTAGGAGCAAAGTTTCAAAGGATTGCTTTTAAAACTTTGGGCGGATAATTTTGTTGCACTTATGGCAGCTTAGTATAACTATTACGTATATACGTAATACTGCGTCTGCAATGCAAGCAAAAATGCTTGTAGGCATTAAAAATAAGCCATAAAAGTTGGCAGCACGCTGTTACTTATTTGCAATGTACAATTTCGGTTAGTTTTTCTCACTTTTTTGCAGAAAATACAAAGCAAAACAAACCGAACAGCTGATTTATTTACGGATGTTCAGTTAACAGAGCAATGGAAACAGCTTTCGTCAGTTACTGTTAAAATTTACGGAAACGGAGCAATGGAAATAGGCTATTAATGTAACAGTCGCAAAATAGTTTATTGTGAATAGCAGAAATTGTAAATAAGTAGGCGCAATATTTAGTAATATTAACAAAATTATTACAAATTTTGTTTTTTGATGAATTATCGTAGGAAACAATTGAGCTGGGAGCCAAGGTTCAAAGGATTGCTTTTCAAACTGTGGGCGGATAATTTTGTTGCGCTTAGGGCAGTTCAGAATAACTCCCACGTACGTACGAAAATTGACTTGTACTGCGTTTGCAATGCAAGCAATACAACTTGTAGGCATTAAAAATAAGCCATAAATGTTGGCAATAAGCTTTTACTTATTTGCAATGTACAATTTCGGTCAGGTTTTTCTCATTTTTTCGCACAAAATACGAAGCAAAACAAACCGAACAGCTGATTTATTTACGGAGGTTCAGTAACGGAGCAATGGAAACAGCTATCGTAACTGACTGTTAAAATTTACGGAAACGGAGCAATGGAAATACGCTATTATGCTTACTAGTATTTTGGAAATATAGGCCATTTTTCATGACTTAATTCAAAACTAAAATTAACACTAATTATGAGGTATTTTGTAAACAAATACTTAATATTAGTTGTCGTAGTACTACATATGTATATGTGTAAGTAATTATATTGTTTAGCAGTGAATATTTCGATAAAGGGTATTTAAGGTTTGCGCAGTTTGTGTGTGTCAACCACAAAACCAGCACATGTGTATTCGCTTGTCTTGTTGCGTTTTGCCTATATCTTCAATCCGCTTGCTGCTGCGTAACACAAGAGGGATGCTTATAGTATTTTTTTTTTTACTTAACTTCATCGATATCTATGCTGTTTCTCAACCGATTTCGATGAATGATAAGTTATCACAGAGTCAGCATAGCAGCCAGAATCAAAACAAAAGCAGCTGTTCTACGTTGAAGGGAACTGCCTGTTCTCGTTACTTTGCCCGACCCTAAGCGCATATTTTTTCATGGGAGAGTGAATTTAAGTTGGCAGCTCTGAATTCCGCTCTTGCATATTTCACTCTCATTGGGCATAGCCACCTTATGCGAAGTCCATAACATTATGGGATTATATATAACTTCAGCTCCGTATTTGCCGACTCGTTAATTGACAAGTCTTTTAAAAATTACCTATTATGTGCGCCTACAAAGCCAAACAAGTAAAAACGTTGCAGTCGGACGCAACCGACTGCGGAATACTTTGATACCAGTAAAAGAACGGTTGATAAGGGAGAATGCAGGGGCGAAGGGAGTGGGCCATGTGGTAAACATCGCCAGCTATCATGCTACCATATTTGGTGACTTTAGCTCAAAAGCTGTGGAAGATAACTTAAATCCCAAATTTAAAAGGTGGGCGACAGAGGTAGGCGTGTCATCTTAATTTTTGAATCAAATGTTTTTAACTGTCACCATTTATATTCATAAAAAGTTTTGTGGCTCAAGCTCAAAAACTGTTAGAGATATAGCCGATTCCGATTTTATAAGGCGGGTGGCTTAGGTGGGCGTGGCATCCTAATTTTTGATGCACATCTTTGGTAGATGCTGCCTTCTATCTTTCTACCCAATTTACGGGCTCTAGCTTAAAAACTATAAGAGATATCGAAATTTCCGATTTTAAATAGTGGGCGGCAGAGGTGGGCGTGGCATCCAAATTTTTCATGCAGATCTTTTGTAGATGTCACCATATATCTTCCTACCAAATTTGGTGACTCTAGCTCGAAAAATGTGAAAACTATAGGCGTTTCATATTTCAAGTAGAAGGGGGGGCTGGGGGCGGAATCAGGGGGCTTGGCATCCAAAATTTGGATGCATTGTTTTGGGGAACGTCACAAAATTTGGTGGCTCTAGCCCAAAAAATGTGAAAACTATAGGCGTTTCCAATTTCATGGAGAAGGGAGGATGGGGGCGGAATCAGGGGGCGTGGCAACCAAAATTTTGATGCATTTTTTTGGGTAACTTCAATATCTATCTTGACACAAAATTTGGTGGCTCTAGCCCAAAAACTGTTAGAGATATAGCCGATTCCGATTTTATAAGGTGGGCGTGGCATCCAAAATTTCTATGCACATCTTTGGTAGATGCTGCCTTCTATCTTTCTACCCAATTTACGGGCTCTAGCTTAAAAACTATAAGAGATATCGAAATTTCCGATTTTAAATAGTGGGCGGCAGAGGTGGGCGTGGCATCCAAATTTTTCATGCAGATCTTTTGTAGATGTCACCATATATCTTCCTACCAAATTTGGTGACTCTAGTTCAAAAAATGTGGAAGATACTCGCATAACCGTTTTGTCATCGGCGGGGGGTGGGGGCGGAAGGTGTGGGCGTGGCATCCAAAATTTTGATCCATTTTAATGGGGAACGTCAATATCTATCTTCACAAAAAAATTGCTGGCTCTAGCCCAAAAAATGTGAAAACTATAGGCGTTTCCAATTTCTTGGTGAAGGGGGGATGGGGGCGGAATCAGGGGGCGTGGCATCCAAGTTTTGATGGGGAACGTCAGTACCTATCTTGACACAAAATTTGGTGGCTCTAGCCCAAAAAATGTGAAAACTATAGGTGTTTCCAATTTCATGGAGAAGGGGTGATGGGGGCGGAATTAGGGGCGTGGCATCCAAAATTTTGATGCATTTTTTGAGGAACGTCAATATCTATCTTGACACAAAATTTGATGGCTCTAGCCCAAAAAATGTGAAAACTATAGGCGTTTCCAATTTCATGGAGAAGGGGGGATGGGGGCGGAATCAGGGGGCGTGGCATCCAAAATTTTTATGCATTTTTTTGGGGAACGTCAATATCTATCTTGACACAAAATTTGGTGCCTCTAGCCCAAAAAATGTGAAAGCTATAGGCGTTTCCAATTTCATGGAGAAGGGGGATGGGGGCGGAATCAGGGGGCGTGGCATCCAAAATTTTGATGCATATTTTAGGGGAACGTCAATATCTATCTTGACACAAAATTTGGTGCCTCTAGCCTAAAAAATGTGAAAACTATAGGCGTTTCCAATTTCAAGGAGCAGGGAGGATGGGGGCGGAAGGAGTGGGCGTGGCATCCAAAATTTTGATGCAGTTTTTTCAGGGACATGACTAGCTATCTGCGTGCAAAATTTGGTAACTCTAGCTGTAAGAATGTGAGAAATATTTGGTTTTATCGGTTTTCAGTTATCGAATTTATCGATTTCCCAGCCTCCTAGTAGGCGTGGCAACCCAATCTTGACACTTTATCTGTACCTTCTATGGATAAACATAATTGCAAAGTTTCAAGTCTCTAGCTTTACGGGTGTCGAAAAAAGTTGCGTTCATACGGACGGACAGACGGACAGACAGACACCATGACGGACATTGCACAAAACCAATATACTATGAGACCTTCGGTATCAAAGTATAAAAATCACATATTAGATATTTGGGCAAAAAAATAACCCGATATATCGTTTTTATAAAAAATATCGATATATTGACATTTTTATATATTATCAACAAACCTAGATAGCACTTGTTGGCGTATTTCTAGTATTTTCAACTACAGTGGTATTTTAATTAGAGGTTTATAGTGTATTTACACTGGCGCCGCTAAAAAAGCCTTAGTGGTTAGCGGCGAAAGTCATTTACATTGGCAAAAAGTCTTTAGAATCAGCTGTTTTTTGCTTACTTTTGTTGGGATTGCTGAAGAAGAAGAAATTTGAAAAATTTATCAAATTTTAAATTTATTGATGCAGGCCAAGCAAATTGGTGATAGTATTAATAATACTGCAATAATGCTCGAGCGCAATGGTTGTTATTTGGAGATAGATGTGCCAATGTTGAGTGAGGATTTGTTCAAGGAGAGCTTCATGATGGAAAGAAGCCTCTTTCAAAAGTTAGTCTATGCCTTGCCTCAAATGGAAAGAAAGACTCCAAGAGCGTGCATCCCACTAGACAAGCGGGTTGCCGTAGCTTTGTACAGCCTGGGCTCATCCGCCGAGTACAGAACCGTTGTCAGGTTGTTTGGCATATCGACTGCTAGCCTGTGCAACATTCAGAAGGAGTTCTGCAAACTTGTTTGGCAAAACATGGCATTTGAGTATCTGGGGCCAAATTTGTTGAATCAATCGAAAATTGAGGATTCGGTGCGAGGCTTCGAAAAACTTGGGTTTCCGCAGTGCTTTGGAGCAATTGATGGATGCCACATTGAAATTAAACCTACACAGACGGATGCAACAGATTATTATAATTACAAAGGGTGATACTCTGTTGTTCTTCTAGCTCTTGTGGACTACAGATATAGATTAATGTATATAAATGTGGGGTCTCCTGGCAGATGTAACGACTCCCAGATATATGAACGGTCTGCCTTAAAGCAGAAGGTATCCACAGCAGATTTATTTCAAAAGAACGCGAAGAGAATAGGAAGTGCTGACGTGCCGGTGTTCTTGATTGGGGACTCCGCCTTCCGATTCTGCCCAAGTATGATGAAGCCTTACCCGTTTTCAATAGAAGCCTCTGATGATAAGAAGCGCTTCAATTACCACCTATCTAAGGCTAGACGCGTCGTGGAGAATGCGTTTGAACAACTGAAGGGAAGGTTTCGTCGCCTTGGCAAAGGCATTGACAATAATATTGAAAATGCAAATGCACTAATTAAGTGCTGTTGTGTTTTGCAAAACTTTGTAAATACACATAATAGCAAGTACGACAAAGTTTTAGACTTGCCATTGAATGAGCGTGAATAGCCCGAATACCACCGACATACGGGCTGCGGTCCAAACAGCTCTGCAGAGAATATTAGAAATGCAATAGCTGAAACACTTTCTGAAATAGTTGAATAAAACTCGATTTTTTCCCATCACAAAATTAATTTATTTATTTTTTTTTTTACTATTTACGGCTAAATTCGCCTTCATTATTTCCAACATCTCTCTGTGCATCACAGGCACGCTCCGTTGCGGAGGCAATGCGATCGGTGAATTCTTTAAATATTATAGTTTTCTTTTTAGCCTCTTCCACAAGTCCGCGCATTGCATCAACCGATTGGTCCATGCGCAGCATCTTTTCTCCTCCTGAGTTGTGCCTTCTCCTCTTTGAGGTAGAAGGACCATCCTCGGGGGTCACGCATGCGGAACGTGACGACTCATCCACGAGCACGTCATCCAAATACTCCACTTCCGTGAAGTTTTCCACTTGCAACCCTATAAAAACAGCACTTTATATGAATGAACATATATTTATTTGTTGTTAGCATTGCACTTACCATTGCTTTCCTCCACAAGTGCCTCAGGACCTTTTAGATTTGGAAGAGGCAAGGATCTTTCCAATTTCTTCATAGTGTTGCCACGTCGAGGCCGAGCCGCCAGAACTACCCACAGCAGTTTTCTCAAGCCTGCAATATATGTATGTTTAAAACCGCGATTATATATATAACATTTTCGAAAGGCGTATTTTGAATGCCTTAAACAAACCTGTATCTCTATTTTAGGGACTCCAACTTCTTCTTCACATCAAGTGGAGTCATGTCCACTGAATATTCCTTCAAAGTTTCCGCCATTTCCGCATAAACATGTACATTTTTGCGCGTACCACGCAGCTCATCGGCCTTATCGCTCCATTTCTCAATAAAAATGCTTTCCAAGCTTTACGACCAGCGCTTCCTCTTTTGTCCGACATCCACTTGAATTTAAATGGTTTAATTACAATAATAATAAAAATATTTAGTATTTTCAAGAATTTTGTACTTACTTGCACATTTGTTTTGATTTTGAATCAGCTGATTCCTGTTGCCGCCATCAGTAATTTGACCAAAAGTATCGATTCATCGGTAAAAAAAAAAGGTCTTTATATGAGCCGGTAGAATAGCGGCGCTGTAGCGGCGCGAGAAAAAGTCGCTAAATTCAAATTTTACGGACACATTTTGTATGGTAAAGGCTAAAAATATCGAAGACCTTAAGGCGAAATGCTAAAGGCGCTGCTTGCGGCGCCAATGTAAATGCACTATTAAGGCGAAATGCTAAAGGCTTTGCTTACGGCGCCAGTGTAAATGCACTATTAAACTGGTATTTACGTTGTTTTGATCTTCGTAAAATATCGAAGTTTTCGGTAGCAATATGGATGATGTATTGTTTTCATTGTTTCACGCCGTTTTTGCAACAGTCAAGAATATATTTTTGTAACTTTACTAAATTTTCCTAGTATTTTTGTCACTGAGTTAAAAGTTGCTAGTACTTTTTCAAAACCTATATATTGTGTACAAATTGATCGAAAAATATCGATTAAGAGCTGCGTCAGATATTTTTGCTATCAAATCATTGTGAAATCCTTGCTCGTTGAAAGCAGTTCTCCACGAAAG
This sequence comes from Scaptomyza hsui, assembly GCA_018152825.1. Taxonomy (NCBI): domain Eukaryota; kingdom Metazoa; phylum Arthropoda; class Insecta; order Diptera; family Drosophilidae; genus Scaptomyza; species Scaptomyza hsui. The sequence goes on along the minus strand of JAECXO010000054.1, from coordinate 632,940 downwards.
TATAAAGTTAACAACAAATTTTGACGGTGAGTGTGCCAATAAATTTCTTTCACTAATTTCTTTCGTTGCTGCTTTTGATTTGTGTGAAATTGCATTATTCGACGCTTTTATTGTCATCGTTTGTGCTACTGCTTTGGGTTTGTGCTTGGGGGCTCCATTGAATGGCCGGCGGAGCACCTCTTTTGTGATAGCTTAGTTTTTTTTTGTTCGTGAATACACACCATGCGCGACGGTGACAACGACGACCATTGATTGTGACTTCGTTTGCACGTCGGATGCATGGGCGCACTCTTAGTGTGGTGTACTTGTTGTTGCGTTTTCAAAATGGCGGCCATAGCAGACCAGTCAAAGTAAAAAAAAAGTTAAAATCAATTTCATTTGTTTATTTATTCAAAACAGTTGTCCAAAATACTAGAAATCCACGCCTTAAAATGGCGCGCAGTTATTTGTTTTGCTTAGTAATTTATGCTGTACTTTTTAACGTGACGTTATCTCATTTTGATTCTATCCAGCGTTTATTGTTATTTTCGTTCGCTTAATTGCATGTGTGCGTGCGTTTGCTGGTGTTCACCACACAAACACACATTGTTAGTGACATATCGTGTGTGCGCTTCTGGTTGTATTTGTATGTTGTGCTTGTTGATTATACTTTGATACTGAAAGTATCATAGTATATTGGTTTTGTGCAATGTCCGTCATGGTGTCTGTCCGTATTTCCGTCCGTAAGTATGAACGCAACTTTTTTCGACACCCGTAAAGCTAGTGACTTGAAACTTTGCAATTATGCTTATCTTTGGCCGGTTCAGATAAAGTGTTAAGATCTGGTTGCCACGCCTAGTAGGAGGCTAAGAAATCGATAAAATCTATAACTAAAAACTGATAAAACCATATATAACTAGAACTACCAAATTTTGCACGAAGATAGCCATTCACGTTCCTTAAAAAAACTGCATCAAAAATTTGAATGCCACGCCTACACCTGCCGCCCGCCACACCATGCCGTTTTTAAAACGGTTGTGAGTGTATCTTCCACATTTATAACTAGAGTCACCAAATTTGGTAACATAATAGCTGGCAATGTTTGCCACACGGCCCACCCCTTCCGCCACAGCATTCCCCCTTTGAAATAGGACTTTACCATCCGTTCTCTTACTGGTATCAAGATATTCCGCAGTCGGTTGCGTCCGACTGAAACGTTGTCACTTGTTTTTTTTTTTATGTTGGTCGCTATGGCTAGTAGGGTAACGGCGGTTGCTTCTAACCACAAAAGTCGCCTCTCATTAAATGCCAAAAGGTCTGTTTACCAATTAATACGCAAGCGCCATTATAATAAAACTGTGGTGCAGTTTCACACACACATACTTCAGCTGCGGTATTTCTTTTCGCGCGTTTAATGCGAACGACCAGCGTTTGAAAATGCTACGCTACTCCGTAGTATTTCGTTTTGCTCTCGCTATCACTCTCACTTTGATTTCATCTGTAGCAGAGCCATAGCCCAACAACGAAAAAGTTTATGCTCTGCTCTGCTTGTAGTTTTGTCGCTTCATTTGCTATAGCAATAGTAATAGCGAAAAATGAAATGATGTGCTCTGCTCTGCCGTAGCGGTAGCTGAAAACTGAGAGCGAGATGATAGCCGAGGTTTTTCTTCCAGCTCCCGACATAATGAACCATTTATACTCTTTCTGAATCTTTTTATGTTAAAATAATTATTAAATTATAAATAATTATTAGATCTCAACAGAATCACAGCTCTGAATACTCTTTCGGAATGTGTGTGCATCTTTTGTATATAAATGCTCAACTGTAAAGTAGTTGTGTTGCAAAATTGTTTGCTAGTGTCATTAATTAAAAACTCGAAAGAGTAGAGAGTGTCTTTTTTAGGCTTTTGTAGGCAGATACAAATGCGCGCAAATTTTGAATTTGAACATTGGCAATCGACATTAAATATGTATGTATTTACTTTCAAGGGTCGAAAATACATTATTATATAAATAAAATATATATAATTATTAGACAAATGATCAATTATGCACCTCTTAACGATTTAAATGTATTTAAATAATTAATAAAAAAAAAAATATAAAAATAATAACATACATTTTATTGGTAGCCTCAACTTGTTAAAAAATTGCTGAAAATTCGAAAAGTTGAGGCAGGTCAATAACTAACAAGACAATTGCGACGCATACATAAGAATGTGCTGCATATGCATACATACATGTACTCTCACACATGTATATGCTGGGCTTAGCAAACGAAAAAAATAACAAAAATCTCAGCAAAGCTAGCCCACCAAATATGAAGCAAACGCACGTACATGTATAGACAAATGTACTTTTTACCGTTACTTTCAAACAGTAAGTGAAACAATAGCATCTGCATATGCTGCTTTCTCGCTCTCTCATCATTGAAGAGCGGCCAAGAATGCACAAACACATACATGTCATGTGTCCGTGTGACCAAGAATGATGGCAACCACTCAGTAAAACATATAGTACAATAGTAGCAACATACCCAGAAGCATGTTTGCTTTGTTCAAAATGCTTCTGTGTATTTATTGTAAAGCTTTCAAATAGCAACATAGTACTTTACGAATAAACCTTTATTAGATACTAACAATTGCCGTATGTATATTAAAACAATTCTTATCTATTGGTATGTAAGGGCATACAAGATTCGATGCTTTTGCCCATGTTTGTTAGAGTGGCGCTTGCGTTCGCGTTTACCGTTTGTTGTGAGCCTTCTAGAAAGCATTGTGCATTTTTTCCAAACGAATGCGTTTCGTGTGTGTGTGTGTTCCACATTTTTGTTTGTTTTTAGATCTTAAAGTAAAATCTGCAACTCATTACTTCAACGTGATCGATTGTGCTCGTATAAAAAAGCAAAGCGCAAAACTTACAACGAAAAAAAATAAAATAAATAAAAGAAACGCAGCCATGGCACCGGCCGTGTAATGGCTTGGTAGAAAAAATAGCGATTCATGCCGAACTCAAAGCACACACACAAACGGAAAAAAAAACAAGTAAAAGGCTCTAGTCGAGATTTCCCGACTAGGAGATACCCCGAACGCCATACTTAACGCGTGCATCTGTGACTAAACTTCAATCTTCTCTGGTGTTTCTCAACCGATTTCGATGAAATTTTCAGAAAAGTTCGATCGTAACCCATTATTTCAACCCCCATGTTTACATTGACAATTTCCATTTTCAATTTTTTTGTAATCGTGGCATGTGTATATCGGAAACCAGAATAGTTATCGATAATTTGAAACAAACTTGTTCTGCTTATGGTAGAGGAGAACTTATATTCCAAATTTGAAGTCTCTAGCTTTTGTAGTCTCTGAGATCGACGCGTTCATACAGACGGACAGGCGGACGGACAGACGAACATGGCTATATCGACTCGGCTGTTGATGCTGATCAAGAATATATATATACTTTATGGGGTCGGAGATGCTTCCTTCTGCCTGTTACATACTTTTGCACAAAACCATTATACCATTTTTACCCATTTTATGGGTTCAGGGTATAAAAAAATGTATGCACTCATACAATGGCTTAAGTGGGCACTCAAAGCCGTGGGCTGCCGCACTGTCGCTGCAGCAGCAGACGAAGACGACGACGTCGTCGCAATTGAAGTGGAAGTTATGAAGTGTTCCCAGAAAGCAGCGCAATGCCCAAACCAAATAGCTTAGGAAAAACGCACAGCACGAATTTAAACAAAAGGAAAATTTCTGCAGCTGCTGAGTGAAGCTTGCTGTGCTGCTTGCTTAAATCCAAAGATTTCAACCCTCGCCTTTTTAGGCGCCAACGCTGCTAACGCTGCTGCCTCGGCTTTTGGTGCTTCGGTTGCTTTTGTTATTGCAACCATAGTTGCCACATTTGCACCAGTCGCGCGCCAGCGCTTCGGCGCTGAGCGTCGCAAGCGCGCAAGCTATCTTAAATTAAACAGTGAAATAAAAGTTTTTCGTTTCTTTGCTTGCAGTAATAAAACTCAGAGATGGCTCGTACAAAGCAAACCGCTCGTAAATCCACTGGAGGAAAGGCTCCTCGTAAGCAGTTGGCCACCAAGGCAGCTCGCAAGTCGGCACCGTCCACCGGTGGCGTAAAGAAGCCACATCGTTATCGTCCAGGTACCGTTGCTTTGCGTGAGATCCGTCGTTATCAGAAGTCGACCGAGTTGCTCATCCGCAAATTGCCATTCCAGCGATTGGTTCGTGAAATTGCCCAGGACTTCAAAACCGATTTGCGTTTCCAATCCGCTGCTATTGGCGCTCTACAGGTACGCAATCAGTTTGTAGTAGTCATTATTTAGCGCGGATCACTAATGTATGGGCTTTTGCCTTTCGTTGCAGGAAGCATCTGAGGCCTACTTGGTCGGTCTGTTTGAGGACACCAATTTGTGCGCCATTCACGCCAAGCGTGTGACCATTATGCCCAAGGACATTCAGTTGGCGCGTCGCATTCGTGGCGAGCGTGCTTAAGCGCTTTTACGCAATACAGCACAACAAACAACAACAACAAAATTGAAAATTAACATTCATATGAATATGAACTCGTTTATGGATATATGTTTTATAGACATACAATTAATTTTTTTATATTCGTCAATTGGAGCTTGATTTTATTTCATGAATACCACATTAATAATTATAAATATTATAAATATATATATATATATATATATATATATTATATTTAGAACTATAACTGTATAACCACAAACAAAAATAACAATTAAGAAGCAAATCAAATAACGTGCAAACTTATGCACAGTTATAAACACATGAAACAACATAATCTATGAATATATTACGAATACCCTGTAACACTTATTATTATTATTATCATTATTATTACGGCTATTACTATTGCTATTACTATAAATGTATATTAATTCTTAAGTTTGTGCGTCGCCCGCCATTAACGTTGCGTTGGCCGCCACCATCGCATCCAACACCAGCGATGGATTCAACTGCATTTGTAATCGTTGGCGCTGCGCTTCCGTCTCGAACATCGCCCCAGAATTTTACCAACAAGCGTGTGCAGCGTGTTGCCATCGAAAGCGATGTGGTCTAAAGTGCGAGGCACAGCGGTCCCCATAAACTCAACAGAACCGAAAGAAGCCGCTGTGTGGTCGCATACCGCCCACTAAGATCCCAGGGCGAGTGACTGCAGCGCTTCCTTTGGCAGCGTGATGCGTTGCATGTGCGGCAAGATGGCGGCATAGCGCCAATGGTTGATGCAACTGCGTCGTGTCGACAATAGGCGCTACGTGGATGGCGGGCGGCCGGACTAAATGAACAACATCAATTTAGGCCAACAAACAAACAACAAGAAAAAAAAACACCACAAATGAGTACACAAAACGCTGGATCTATTTTATTATATATAATACGTATATTTTTATTTTGTTTGACTTAATAAATATTACATAATAATTTTCTTGAAGGAAATACAAACAACATAACATACATTTACTACAAATACAATATATACATATATATGTAGAACTATAAACAAAAAAAAATATGCAAATACTTTTGGCTGGCCAACCGCTGCAAAGCACTGGGCGTGGTAGTTGAATAAATAAGTTTTAGATTAATATGCATTTTCTACGTTTAGGCAAGCAGATATTAAACTAAATACAACAATGAACAGTTAAACCCATTCGAAAATAATAACTGGGGCAACACACAAAAGTAAAACAATCAGTAAATTTTGCAAAGAAACACAATGCAAAATGCAAAAAAGCATTCAACAACTTTTTATAAATGTAATGCATTCTTAAAATGTACATGATTAGCTATGATTAATGTATTACGAAGAATATGATCTATTCTATACATTTATACTTGAATAATTTTACGTAAAACTTTATGACACAAGATAATCATACGATTTACATATAACCAACAAATAGCCCCTCCAATAGTTAACACATTCAAGGAGTTGCATATTTTTTACTTTGTTACATTCGCCACATAAACAAAAAAAAATGTGTTTTCATATACAAATTCAATAGAACAACACATAGAAGTAAAGGCCAAAAACAAAAAAATAAACGGTTTTTTCTAGAGAAAAAGCCAAAAAAAAAAAAAAAAGCATTGGTTTTCTTGCTAACACTTGTGGTACAGTTTGTGCAAAACATCCACTGTCTCTGCCGCAAAAACTGTTATTGTTTGGGTGTGTGCGTTGAGTGATTGTGTGCATGTAAATAGTGTGGAGAGCTTTACCCGAAGTCAAGTACAGTTATTAAGTGACAAATGTCCCCATCTATTGGTCTGGTGCACTGCATCTTACTTAAATCAAGCGATTCAGTTAGTATTCATTTGGAACATGAGATTAGAGGTATATATGTATATGGTTATGTTTATACGCACATCCCTGCAGTCTGAGAAATCGATTAATCATATGAAGAATTAATTCTTTTTCACGACCACCGCTTTCGCCTTGGCTTACTGCCTATGTAAAAAACGGTGAATTAAACATTGGCATGTCATTGGAGGGAATCAATTCATCCGCATTGGCTTCTTTTGAATTGATTTAAAATCGATTCTTTTGAATTGATTTAGAATCGATTATATTGAATTAGAATCGATTTTTACCAATTTAAAATCTCAACTTTAATAAGAAATGCACAGTTCATTCAAATTCTTTTTTTTTATTATCTTTATCTTTATATATACATATATATAATTCTACTGTACGTGTGTATGTAATTGAAATCCTCCTAAACGGCTGGACCGATTTGAATGAATTTTGTTTGCATGCGTTTTGGTGGCGCCCTGGATGGTATAGAACATTTTTTCAGCGCGTCGTCAAAAAGACGAAGGCAAAAACGTTTCTTCCCACTGCACCACGAAGCGAACGTCAAGCGAGAGTTTCGTAAAACTCTCGCATTCGAGCCCGAAAACGATACTTAAACGGACATTGTATAAAAACAAACAACCGATGCTGTTGTTTTTTTTTTTTTTTCTTTCGTTGTCTGCGCGCTTGTGTAAGCGACGCACAGCAAAAATCCAATCGTTCGTTTCTTTTGCGTTTGTTGTTGCTTTTTATATGACGTTTCATTTCTTCTCAGTGCGTTTTAGCGGCGACGCACTAGCAGAAAAACAACAACATTCGTTCCTTTTTCGTTTGTCCGTCTAATTTTGTTTTTCCGCTATTCTTACGATTTCTTCTACTGTCTTGTGCTATTTGCACTTTACACTGACAGGCAATCGACGCGGTCGTTTTTTAGCGAAGTGTAAAAATAGTGAAAAACAAACAATATATAAATTTGTAGGTAAGTTATTTTATCTATTTGTGAATATGAATAAAGTGCACCATCAAAATATTGAGTGATTGTTAAATCAGTAAAACCAACAGCTGGAATAAAAGAATTGCTCTTGGCGTGGCACGGATGCCAAGGAATACATCAGAGGCTTTCGGGTTACTCTCGCAATTCGCAGTATGTATTAGTATATGAATAAATGTACATATGCAATTAAATTTTTAAACAAATCAACAAACTCATTAAAATATTTTTACAGCGGCTTTCAAGCAGAGGTTTGCCTTAGAGGATGCGGATTTTGACAGAGTCACCCAAAAATTCTTCCAGTACGCCCAAGATAGGATTTCCAAATCCCTGAAATTAGACGCTGCCAAAAAACAGAAGCTACCTGATGACTATTCAGAATTTTAATTTTATTTTGTTTATGTCCGTAAGTTAAATTTTTTTTTTTATGTTTAATTCGTCCTTTTATTTATGTTCATATTTTGCCTTTTAAGTTACTTTTTTTGTTATGTTTAATTCGACTTTTTATTTAAGTTAATCAGACTGGATTTTTATTTTATATGTTTTATATTAAATACAAATTTATGTGATTTATGAATAAAATTCAAAATTAAAAATTGAATTCTTTAATTTATATAATTTCAATAGGAATAAAATATATCGAAAAAGGCTCGCAAACGAGCGCTAAAACGAGCCGCAAAAGATATCGAAAAAGGCTCGCAAACGAGCGCTAAAACGAGCCGCAAAAGATATCGAAAAAGGCTCGCAAACGAGCGCTAAAACGAGCCGCAAAAGATATCACAAAAGGCTCGTAAAAACTATCGTGATAGGCTCGTAAACGGATCGTTTGCGAGCGTCCGAAAACGAAACTTTCTTTGCCACAAACTGAGCGACTGGTGATTCGTTTGAGGATCGTTTGCGGATGTTTTAGCGATAGTTTTGCACGTTTTTGTTTCGCGTATGTGTCGTTAGCGATATCGTTTACGAGCATAAGGCTTATAAAAATGAGTACATAAGAGCGGGAGAGCGAGAGCAAAAGAGTAATGAATTTGTGTATACGCTTGTGTCGTTACACAGAAATTTGAACGTGCATGCATATGTACATATATGTAAGTTGTTTGTTGCAACTAAGACCAGAATGATTAAATTAAAATCAAAAGGAAATAAATAGTGAAACGAATAGTGAAATAAATAAAATCACATACATACACAGCAGAAAAATTCGTGCGTGGAGATGCTTCGCTTACAACGCTCGGCTCGAGACTGAAGAATAAAGTCCTATCTACATTGGCGCGAGACGCGAGGCGAGACTTGCGTTCGAATTCGATAGCGTGGACACTCGCTGCAAAATATCGCATGTCTATTTACATTGACGCGATTCTTCTGGCGTGTTTTTTTTTATTTATTTTTATTTTTGTTTAAATTTGCAGCCCTTTTCAATAAAACATGGCAGCCCTGTTCACCATAACATGGCAGCACTTACCAAAAAAAACCAAACAGAACATATTTCGTTTGTGCTATGTCTTCAATAAAAAAATAATAATTTATTCCGCAATTGGCGAATAGAACTGTATTTTCTTTTATTTAAAGAATTAGCAATTCAGTTGCTCGCAATTCAATTTCGGCATTGTGCCGCTAAAAACAAAAATTATTTGGCATTAACAACAGCTGTTTCTCATCAGCTGTTCACGCTTCACCAACGCGAGGTTTTTTCATATTTTCGAAATTGAAAGCGAGAGACGCGCGTCTTCTAGCGCCATTGTAAAAAAGCACATTGACTCACATGAAATGCAAATGGTTGCGACACTCGCTTTCGAACATCGCCTCTCGCCAATGTAGATAGGACTTTAGGCAAAGAAAAACGAGAGCGAGCGACTGCGTTACACTACCTAGTATAATTGTATCATGGTTTGCATGATCAAAACTAACGGACCTGCGCAATGCGCAATGCGCAATCTTGTTTCTTTCATTCATGGGTCTTTAAGAAAGTGTATAAGACCCGTTTTACACGATGAATTTTTTTCATTGAATTGTTAAATATAACATTCGTTTGTTGGCAAAGGGTGTAGAGAGGTAACAACTGCAAGCAATGCTCATGACTTTTGTAGCAATGATTTCTTTCTCTCATTTTGCTATGACTGCTATTCCGATTGCATGTAAACACAGAGTTGCACATTGTTTCATGTGAATAATTAAGTTATCGACAACATATCGCACAAGTAAATATTAGCGAATATAGTAAATACATTGTTGTGGCTTATAAATTGTTAATAATTAATTGTTATTTTCTTTTTACTTTTATCAAATCAATTAGATGTTAACAAATAAAACAATCGATCGCAAAGATGTATGTTCATCGACAATAAATTTAAATCAGAGTTGCATTTACAAAGAAAAAATTGAATGGAAAAGTTCATCGTGTAAATGCGAACAGATTTGCGAAGAATGAATGAACAGAATGAAAAACAATTAAGAAGGCTCTAGTCGAGATTTCCCGACTAGGAGATACCCCAAACCCTTTACATAACGCCTACAGCCATTGTCTGTATGCATCTGTGACCTATGCTTCAATCTTCGATATCTCTGGTGTTTCTCAACCGCTTTTTGTGAAATTTTCAGAAAAGTTCGATCGTAACCCATTATTTCAACCCCCATTTTTAAATTTTCCAAATTCGAGATTTTTTGTAATCAATCACATGTGTATATCGGAAACCAGAACAGCTATCGATAATTTGAAACAAACTTGTCCTGTTTATGGTATAGGAGAACTTATATTCAAAATCTGAAGTCTCTAGCTCTTGTAGCCTCTGAGATCGACGCGTTCAGACAGACGGTCAGACGGACACGGCTATATCGACTCGGCTGTTGATGCTGATCAAGAATATATATATACTTTATGGGGTCGGAAATGCTTCCTTCTGCCTGTTACATACTTGTGCATAAAACTATTATACCCCTTTTACCCATTTTATGGGTTAGGGGTATAAAAAAGTCATGGAAAAAGTTCAAGGTGTAAAACTGGTCTAATATGGTGTTCACACTAAGATTGCGTTTTGCGTTAAATGGCAACAAGCAGCTTCTTGCCCATACAAATAGCATAGGGGCCTAGTGGCGGCAAAAAGTTGAGTTTAGTTTGGATGTAGTTGCGTGTATTCACTGCCCGTTTTCGTATATCGTTCTCAACTATCACCACTGATTCAAATAGCGGTTTGCCGGCAAACAAAAACAAAAAATAAATAGCAATTCATTGTTAACATGTCGCAACAAAATGGTAAGCAAGTGTTTTTTGTTTTTTTTTTTTAATATTATATGTATGTTCAACCCATTTTAACTTAATTACAGGCTATGATAAGAGATTTTTGTGGTCTACTGACGCCACAAAAGCTCTAATAGAACTTTGGCAGGAAAACATTAATGGGTTTCGGGGAGCCAGGAAGAACTCCCATATTTAAAAGGAAATGGCGGAGAAGATGAATGTGATGACCATCGCACATGGCAATTAAAAACACGGTAGAAAACCTTATGAAAAGATACAGGCAAGTAAAACAAGTAAAAACGTTGCAGTCGGACGCAACCGACTGCGGAATACTTTGATACCAGCACTGACCAAATAATGTTATAGATGGGACATTTCTAGTACTGTTTTGGTTTCCACTACACTGTGAACGAGAGTGACCCATGATTGTTAACATTATGTTATGCTCGCTCAAAATGTTAACACATAGCAGAGAGACCCAAGTCTGTTTCAGTTTGTATTCACTTTCAGCGGCTTTTAGGGGAAAGGGGGAAGCGGCGGCGGAAAGCAAGCAACGGTTAAAATACATAAGTATTTGTATACGTGTGCATTTGCTTCATACTTTGGTGGACTAGTAATGTTTGAGATTTTACCAATTTGTCTTTTTCAATGCCCTGCATACGCATGTGTGCAATATCATATATTGGCAAATCGACACGCACATTGATGCTGAACAAAAATATATATATATAATGGGGCCGTAAATAATTTCCTTCTGCCTGTTACATACATTAGCACAGGCCAATATACCCGTTCCATCAATAGAAAAGTTATAAGTCCTCATCTAATTTCACAACAAGCGGCAGCGTGATGTGTGTGTACACAAGAGTGATCATTTATGTATGTATGTATATCTATCATTCGAGTGTATACACATCGAGAATGGGCAAATGCAATAACAGCACTTGCTGGTGGCTGAGACGGAAAAACAGCACTACGTAAAAACTACCCTTTGTTTGAATATTCAATTATTACATTATTATTATATTATTATATAAAATTTATTTTAAGTATTCAAATACAAAACAAGTTTATTTTATTTCGTATTTATTATGTTATATTCAAAGTGTTAGATGATTTAATAATGCCCTACCTAATATCCAAAATATTAGTAAACATATATTATACATATCATATTGCTTTTATCTAGTTAATAAACGAAATTTAAAGTAAAGTCAAACTACCCTTCCTTGCTAGGCAGCAACAAGCGGATTAAAACAAAAACCTCGGCAAAGCTTGCCCAGCAAAATATGAAGCAAATGCACACGTATACAAATACAAATGTATTTTTACCGCCACTTCCCCCTTTCCCCTAAAAGCCGCTGAAAGTGAATACAAACTGAAACAGATCTCTCTGCTATGAGTTAACATTTCGAGCGAGCATAACATAATGTTAACAATCATGGGTCACTCTCGTTCACAGTGTAGTGGAAACCAAAACAGTACTAGAAATGTCCCATCTATAACATTATTTGGTCAGTGATACCAGTAAAAGAACGGATGGTAAGGAGTCTGCTAGCAAAGGAGTGGGACGGGAGGTAATCATCGCCAGCTATCAAGTTATCAATTTTGGTGACTTAAGCTCAAAAACTGTGGAAGATAACTTAACTCCTAAATTTATAAGGTGGGCGGCTGAGGTAGGCGTGGCATCCAATTTTTTAAATCAAACACCAATTCTGCGTTATTGCGTCGATGACGATATCGATAGCAAACTCGCTGTAGTATAAACGCCACATCATGATGAAACTATAACAAGGTGTTCTATTCCGCTGTGGCGACGTATTTAGATTTTAAAGAGAGCAGTAAGCAAGAGAGAGTTAGCTATGACTTCATATACTTCACTGCTTATTTTTGTACTATTCTTAGCTGCAGAAACATATTAAAAACAAAAACAAGAAAACAAACACAAACTTAAAAGAAAATATAACAATTCGGTGTGTATTTGCATGCATAATATTAAAAAACAAATCATAAGCAAGCATTTTTCCGCAACACGACTGCTCACTTCAAAGTGCCAATGCATATCAGTGATGCCGATTTGGCCTTTTTCCGGACAGATCTGTCCTGGTGTTAGGTGCTTCGTCCGGAAAAAATATCAAACATCCCCTATCCGGAAATCTGCCCTTTTTTTGGACTTTATTTAATTGATTAAAACCTTAACTTTTTTTTTTATAGTGATCTTTTAAAAACAGTGTGGTATCATTTTTACATACTTTGTATGAAAAATAAACTACTGGGTGATTTGATTTTAAGTATAGAATGTCTGAAATCCAAAATAGCTCTATCCGGTACCAAAGTGGATGTTTTTGAGAAGGACTTCGTAAAGCATGTTAAGCGAGATTTGGATTTGGGATATGAATTTGAGTCAAATTGGAAAACATTGAAAGAAAAAATTGATAACGCAACAGAGCAGACAATTCGATTAACCTGCTCATATTTTGTGATCGAGTGGATCAATCAGCTAAAGCAGAGGTTTGTGTTAAAATGTAAGTAAGTAAGTAAGTAAGTAATGCTAAAAATATTTTTGGATTTAGATTGCCGTACAACTATGAGATTCTAAACAAGTTAACCGGTTTTCTGTCGATGGTGCTCTACGAGCGAAAAAAATATCCCTTTTTGCCAATTTTGGAACTCATCAAACTCGGTGACGAAACGAAATCTAAAATAGTTTCGCTATATAGCAACATACAGATAGTAATATGGGAGAATGTTGATAATAGTTCGAAGTTTTGGTCACAAGTTAAAAAATATCGGGACTCGGCAGGTAACAACCCGTTTTCGGAGCTGGTAACATTCGCGCTGACAGTGCTTTCGTTGCCATGGTCGAACGCGGAGGTCGAAAGGGTGTTTGGTCAAGTAAATTTGGAACACAAATTTTTTTTGTCCTGTTTTCTGTCCTTTTTTTTTTTTTTTAGTTTTTTAGCCTGTTTTTTTTTTAGTATTTTACGGACGTTTTGGCCTTTTTTGTCAAAAAAAATTGGCATCACTGATGCATACTGACAAAAAATAAGTACGTAAAGAGAGCAGGAACGCGGAATAGAACACCTTATTATTATTTCACCATGCGCCACATAAGACAGCAGCTGTGCTGCCAGCTGGCTGTAAAGATTTGCATTGCTGCCAGACCAATCGACCGAGTCGCTTGTTTGTTCGCTCTCAACACTAACTCAGACAATGGAGAGCAACATGTTTGGTAAATTGCAGCAGCAATTTCTCTGCTGCTATCCCGTCAATAGAATGGCCTGGTCGGTAAGTGTGTGAATGATGGTAAAACGAAAACGAGTGCAAAATAATTTTCGCTTGCGTCTTTTTAGACGCTGCGGCTACCGCTGGAGCTTGATGCGCAACGTGCTCTGATAGCAGCCACTTGTGCGCATCCGTTGAACCAACGATATTCGGTTCGTCGCAGCTATCAGGAGGCGTTCGTAAAGCGACTTATGCATGTGCTCAAGGATCACGAGGTGCTGCACGACGACATCTACACTAGTTTGTGCGGTCAGCTGGCTGCGGCTCATATAAGTGAAATCGCCTCTGGCGTTCCATCCGCCTCGTCATATGCCTACAAGCACTATGTGCTGCAGCCTGATGAGCAGATAACTCTGCGCGAATCGAATAGCTTTGTCAGCGAGGGTACTACAGGCCTATGCACCTGGGAAGCAGCACTGGCCCTGGCCGATTATCTGCTGGAGCACAGCTGCCTGCTCCAAGGCAAAAATGTGCTCGAACTAGGCGCTGGCGCTGGTTTCCTTGGCATATTGCTCAAACAGCGATCACTTAATTTGCCCGTTAAGCAGGTGCTCATTACTGATGGCAGTGCTGCCTGCGTTCAACTGATGCACGAGAACATTGCCTTGAATTTTGCTGAGCCAAACGATGCTAAAACGCCACAATGTGCACAACTGCGATGGAATAAGATCGATGAGTTTCCCTGGTCGCAGTATCCAGAGCCCGATCTACTGCTGGCCGCTGATGTTATCTACGATGATACTCAATTTTCAGCTCTGCTCCAAGCACTCGATTTCATCTACAAGCTGCGCGGCAATCGGTGCGAGATGCTTTTGGCCAGCACAGTGCGCAATGTCGATACGCTGCACAACTTCATGCAGCAGCTAGGTTAGTTCATGTTGAAACTATAACATGAGTGAGTTAATATTGTACACCTATTCCTGGGCACTAAAAACGTAAATAATTTTTTAAAATTATTTGGTCAGTCAAAGTCAGACATTTTAGTTGATAACCGTTTATATCAGTGTTTAAATGCATTTAAGATAAATTTAGCGAGTCCAAGTTAATAATGCATTTAAATTTGATTGGATGCATACGCATATAAACATAGAAGGCTTAGAGACAAATGAAAAGAATTGCTCAGCTCTTGTTTATTATTTAATTAGTAGTATGAATCACTTTTTTACGTTAGCTGATGAAATGGGTAAAAGTATTATAATGATTTTGTACACATATAAGGACCTTTGCCCCCATAAAGTATATACGTTCTTGATCAGCCATCTCTGTATAAGTTAAGTTTGTTTCGAATAATCAATAATTCTTTCCGTTTCCGATATACAAATGACAACACCTTAGATATCGTGTAAATAGTGCAGTAGTGCAGTTGCTTGGGCATTTTTTGTATACTCCTGCACAAACACACTAACGTACATAAAGTCTACACAGAAAAACATTCTTGTGGTGTGGGTGCAAAACCCTGGTGAAAACGTTAAGAGCAAAACTTTTAGTTCAAATCTCCGGTTGAAACCTTTGAAAGAGCTAAACTGCGTAGGGTTCAGGGTATCTACTAGTTAAACTTCTCTAGTTATGTTGAACTCTGATCGGAAGACTGTTTCGCCTAAGATACTAGATGTTCTTGATAGTCACTGTTTGTACATATTTATACCCCTAACCCATAAAATGGGTAAAAGGGGTATAATGGTTTTGTGCAAAAGTATGTAACAGGCAGAAGGAAGCATCTCCGACCCCATAAAGTATATATATTATTGATCAGCATCAACAGCCGAGTCGATATAGCCATGTCCGTCTGTCCGTCTGTATGAACGCGTCGATCTCAGAGACTACAAGAGCTAGGGACTTCAGATTTTGAATATAAGTTCTCATATACCATGAGCGGAACAAGTTTGTTTCAAATTATCGATAACTATTCTGGTTTCCGATATACACATGTAATCGATAGCAAAAAAATCTCGAATTTGGAAAATGTAAAAATGGGGATTGAAATAATGGGTAACGATAGAACTTTTCTGAATATTTCACCGAAATCGGTTGAGAAACACCAGAGATATCGAAGATTGAAGTTTAGGTCACAGATGCATACAGACAATGACTGTACGCGTTAAGTATAGGGTTCGGGGTATCTCCTAGTCGGGAAATCTCGACTAGAGCCTTCTTACTTGTTTTGTTTGTCATGCATGTCATGAATACATTGAAAACGACAGATGAGCTAATGAGTTTGTTTATTTCATTTTGCAGAGGAGCATCATTATCAGGTGACGCCTTGTGCCAATGTCTCACCCTGTAACAGCCATTTCTGTCGAGATCACACGGCAGCCGTTCAGATTGTGTGCATTAAACGTTAAAACTAGAATTAATATACATATAGTACAAACTAAAAAGACAAAAACTAAAACAAAAACAATATAAAAAATAATGAAAATAACAAAAATAATAACAACAACTACTGATAATTTACTGGCTGATTGTCGGTATGGTGCCATCGTTTAGCCAGCGAACATTTAACTGCTCGATCTGATGTTTCATGAAGATAATGCCGTAGACCTCGTGCTGTATGTCAAGCAGTTTACAGTTATGCGTCCGGGGCACTTTCATGCCAACGACCACGGCCAGCAGCGATGTGATTATCATGAATACGAAACCCTGGGCGACCAGTGTACTTGAATGCTTGGCATAGAAATACGAGTTGTCGACATTCACCACGAAATAGTAGTAGACGATGCTAGTGCTGATCAGCTTGAGGGTGTACGAGGCAAAGATGATGCACTCGGTGAAACGAAGGTGGGTGACCTCCAGCAGGACAACCTGCAGGCTGGAGTACGCCATTCCAAAGAGCAGCAGGAGCAGCCAGAATGTCACTTTTGAACTGGTCGCTCCATAGATAATCATTGCCAGCACCGTTACAAGCAGCATCAACGATTGCATGATCACAAAATGCACCTTGGCCGAGTAGAAGCACAGACAGATAATGGCCAGAATGCTGCCAGCGAATATTACCCAGAACATGGAGTCAATGTGCGCCAAGTCATTCAAACGCATGGCATCATTGAGCGCAAACCAAAACACCAGATAGATGAAGAGCGCATATTGAATGGCCTCGACGAACAGGAGCAGGAATGTAATATGCCATTGTTGATTCTTTGTCACATAAAAGAACTGCAGCCGCTTAATAACATCCGCACGCGACTCAAAGATGCTTCCATTTGCATTGGAAATTCGCAAGTCGTTGTCCAGACTGTTTTTCAAATCCACCGTGCCCAGAACGTCCAGCACCTTGAGACCAATAAGTACGGCCAGCATGGCGGCTGCTATGCACAAATAGGTTGCGGCAAAGTTAACATAGATGCCATCGGTCAGCTGCTCTGTGGTCGCCACTTGACCAGCATATTGCTTCAAGTTCTTTACATATGTGGCACCAATCAAACTCACAGCCGAGGCAATACCCATCAGATAGCAGCTACAGCACCCGGATATCATTGGGGCCCGACTGCCCTTTGAGCTGATCGTGTGCAGAAATCCATAGCCGGCACCAAAGTTTAGACTGTGTGCCACATACGACATGTAAGCGCCTACATGATCTGTGGAGCATTAAAAAAGGCATAATAGATATTGCATAGATACAGACGATACAAAAGAGATATAAGGCAAAGCAAAGTATCGAAAAAAAGTTACATTTAAGAAACTATTGTACTTTATTACCAATTTTCTATGATCCCATGTACACAATTTTAAATGCCTTTTGATAAAATTCTCGTTTTTTTGGCATAAATATTTGCCGGAATAAATAATACTATTTAGTTGATTACTTATGTTTCTTTCAATAAAAAACCAGTATTAATATAAATAAGGAATTATTTATTAAATGAGATTACTAGGGTCTCCCAGCATATAAAATTTTTTTTCATTTCATAAGGTATATATATTCTTGATCCACATCGACAGTCGAGACGATAAAGCCATGTTCGTCTACCTGTCCGTCTATATGAACGCGCCTATCTTATAGACTTAAAGAGCTAGAGAACTGACATGCGCAGTACAAGTTTGCTTTAAATTATCGATAACTCTTTGTGGCTCCGAAACGTGTTCTAAAATCTTAAAATATCATCGAAATCGGTTGAGCAAGAGCACATATATCAATGACTTAAATTAAGTCACAGATAGAGACAAACAATAACTGTATGCGTTAAGTGTGGGATTAAGAGCATTTTCTAGTCGGGAAATCTCCACTAGAGCCTTCTAAGGCCCAATTTCTCAATGTCTGGTTAGTCAACCTAACCGAAGCTTAGTAAAATTTGAGTTTCTCAATGCTTGGTTAGGAGTAACTGAGAAACAAACTATGCCGAGGCCCATTTAAGACCCGGTTAACATTTATACCCCGGTTGAGTCCCGATATAAATATAGATGAAATCATCGCTGACACTTTCATTGTTTATTTATTTTATTATTAAAACAAAACGGTTAGCTCCTTAACAACTAAAAAGTTATTCCCTTGTTGCCGTTTACAATATGGCTCAAATAAAGTAATTGCTTATACATTCTGATATGCAACATGCAGTAGAAGAATTTGGCAGTCACAAACCAAAACAATAACAAAAAGCATCTGAATCACTCGTTAGGTTTGACACACCATTAGGGCGATAGTAATTTATCGTTGCAAGGTGATTTTAGCTTTGAGAAAACCAAATTGCTTAAACGCCAGTTAACTCGAGCAACAAATTTATTTTGAGATTAACTAACTGCAAGTTTAACTGGACATTGAAAAATTGGGTCTTGATTTTTGTTTTATTTTATCCTTGGCTGTGTTGTAGTTGTTTTTTTTTGTCAATTCGGATTTGCTAATTCAAATTAATTTTAGCCCGAAATATAAATAAAATAAGATTTTACTTTTAAGAGTAGCCGTACTCACCAAAACCATCGGCAAAGTAGAAACAACTGGAGATTAAATTGAACACTCCCGACGCAAACAAGAGCTCCGGCTGCCAGTAGACAATGCAGTGTTTAATATACTTGATAACAAGTATGCCCAGGGCGCTGAGAAATGCCAGACAGGCACCCAAAATAAGTGGACCATAGTCGATCAGATCGGCTTCAGCACTCCTCTCGGCGACAAACGAACAGATCGTGTAGCCAAAGACGAATCCACAGGGCAGAAAGCTTAAGCAGACTGCACATCCATATATTTGATAAAGATAAATGTATTTATTGTTTGCCATTGTTTTATGTAATGATTCATTTGGAACACTTACCCACATAGCTGGGCGCGTATTTGAAAAACTTGAGCACACATTTGCCCCATAAATTCGACATGTTTTTGTTTTGTTCGTTTGCTGCTTCATGCATAATTGCTAATTGGCAGTTTTTTAAATTAAAGTATGCAGTATTTCTTGAATTTATACGAGACGATCTCGGAGGCGTTAGAATTGTGACTGAGAAAAGCAGAAGTAGTTAACGTCAAATCAGTTGGGAACTGATTAGATAAAGTCTAACAACGCAGGCAGCACCTGCATGATGACTAACTCCACAGCCAAGTTTATTGAGGCGCCAACCATGCGGATAAACGGATGCCAAACTGATAAGTCTTCAAAAGAGAAGACAAAGGCAGAGGCAAAAGCAAATTAACATTTAGATATTTAAATGTATGACCATCGACTAAAGCATAACGCGAGAGACATCAAAAATGTTGCTACTGATATTACCAAACTTAATCTAAGATAGTTGGCGTGTTGATAAGCGGCAACTCTAAAAGCTTTCCAGGGAGCGTGTAAAGTGTGCACTGTTTAAGTGGGACAAACGCTTTGCCTGTAACTCGGCATCTGCAGAGACGTAACGGCAATGTCTCATGCAATGGAGGCATTTGGAAGGGAATTTGGTGGTCAGGCGCATGATGGAATAACATAAGGTGGTACATTTAAACCAGAGTGACTCTCTCGTTTGTCCGGTATTTGCAGTGCTCCACTCCTTGTTGAACGAGAAGGTTGGTGCGGGCGAATGTTTTCTTGATTATTTTAGCATTTAGCTGTATAAACGCAAAAACAACGATTAATTGCAAATGGAAAATTATTAATAATAAGAATTTGACAATATAATGTTGTTTGTATAACATAAAAGGGATTAGCTTTAGCTTTAGGCATTTCGTTGATACTAGCAGTGCTATGTGCATCTCACTCGCACGTGTCGCTACCACAAAATAGCGGAATGTAGTTTGCGGAATGGACCACCTTATGTTATTCCATCATGGTCAGGCGTAGGTTACCAGTTTGTTTACTTTTGAGCACATTTCGTTAAGAGTATGTGTGGAAGAGAGTGAAAAAGAGCATGTGCAAAAATCACAAGATTACCTTTATTTTTATTGAGCAGCTCTCTTTTGGTATTTACAATTTCATCGTTTCTGTTGGAAAAAAATATAAGTATATTCAAAGTAAGGATGTTCTTTCTATACATATAAAATGATGACATGGTACGCTTATGGACGATTTGGAAACGGGACATTATTAAGAAAAAGTAAAGGTATTGATTTTTTATTTTTTGAATTTATTATAATTACTAACGTCATGATTTAAATATAAACTTTGTAATTTGTTAAACCAAATTTGAGGTAGTGAATTTTTAAAATGTTGTACATATTCCTTATTTTAAGTAGGAAGCTTGGCATAAAATGTCTTGTATTCGTTAAGTCAACTATTATAGATGCATTTTTTTTAAAGTTAAAAAAAGTAAATAAGCATTGTGTATTACATTCTTGGTCTATAGTATATTCGTAGGCCTGTTTTTTAACCCCTATAAATTGGATTTACGGCATGAGCACCGACTAAGCACAAAAAGTTTTGCTTTCCTTTTGGGGGTTGCACACAGTTCTTTTGTACAATAGCGGGCAACGTTTTTGGTTGGCAAAAAGTCAAAAATGTTTTGAAATATATTTTGGATATAAGAAAACTGTATTATTTTATAATTATACAATTTTTTGAGGTAAGGTGTATTTTATTTTATTATCGTTATTCTGTTTTATTTTTAAAAATCTTTTTCAAATTATATAAATTTAAAATAAATGTGTTTTTGATCTTAGATTGGGTACCAAAGGATACTAAACCTACAGAGCGGCTATAATACATTGATTTGAAAATTTGTACTTCCCATTAATCACAAATGGTAAAAAACAAATTTTCAGTCTTGGGACCATTGTACTCCAAAAGGACACACGCAAGGGTGCTCAAAGAGAATAATAGAGAAAAACAGGAAGGCGAAAAACAGAGAGAGAGAGAGAGAGAGAGAGAAAGTTGGTTCTTGCGTTTGCGCTTGTCAGTTTTGAGGAGCGACCCAGTAACAGAGAATTTGGTTGCTTGCTTGCTATCACTTCCGGAATTTCGCTGGGACGACAATACACAGGTCGAGAGCTGCGCAAAGTTTTCGCGATTGCAAATTGCAGTTCGGAGGTTAAGCGGAAGCTGAAGCTGGAGATACAGCTGACGGTTTCATTGAAAATACAGTGCCAAATACACAATACTGGTTAACAATGATGGTCAACATGTTGCAGTTTGGAGCAATTACACCTTAACTGACAAACATGTAGCGCTACAGACACCAACTGCCAACTGTCTCTCTCCTTCTTTCTCTGTGTGTGCTTGAGTGTGTGTGTGTGGGTGCTTGTGAGTGTGTACATTGCAATGTATGCGAGCATCTGGTGCCACAATTTAAATTTAAGCAGCCGCGGTCTGGCCATTGCCCTGGTTGTCTGTGTGACACTCGTCTACTTCTCCTACAGCTTCAATGCCTGCCTCCTTGCTAGCATCAGCCGCAGCCTTCAGGAGGTAAGTATTGCATGCAAACTTAATGCTCGGAATTCAATTAGCACTTTTCCACACAGAGCACCCTAAGCAATCTGCTTATGATGCAGGAGCGCAATGATACCGACACAACACAAGCCACAGCCACTGCTGCAGCTCGCACAGTGATCGATGTCGCAACCAATGCCAGCGTCGCCATTTCAAACACAACTGAAAGCACCGTTGACTTTAGTGCCGGCATGACCAGTGTCGATGGCGCGCCTAAATATCAAATGTTGCGTCAGCAAGGATTGCGGCCATCTCGCCATTTGCCAGACACGCTCATCATTGGCGTGAAAAAGAGTGGGACACGGGCACTGCTAGAGTTCATACGCTTGCATCCAGATGTGCGAGCTGCAGGGTCTGAGGTGCATTTCTTTGACAGGCACTATCAGCGTGGACTGCGCTGGTACCGCCATCACATGCCCTACACCATCGAGGGTCAGATCACCATGGAGAAGACGCCAAGCTATTTTGTTACCAAGGAGGTGCCACAGCGTGTATATCACATGAACACGGCCACCAAGTAAGTACTAAACAGTAATTTAAGAGTGAGTAAACTAAAGTTTAAATCATCCATAAAATGGGTAAAGAGGGTATAATGGCTTTCTGCAAAAGTATGTAACGGACAGATGAAATCATTTTTGCCCCATAAAGTATATATGGGCATTTCCACAGAAAGGTCAACCACATAAAAAAAAAAAATGCAAAGGCTACAAAAGTTTGTTGTTTTACCATATACATATGTGAAGGGAATCTTATTAATTTAACTAGAATTAACAAATATTGCATTTATTTATAATGTTTTTTGAAATATTGACTTGCAAATCCGATCAAGTGCAAAATTCCTGTTTTTTTGCACAATTTTATATGATAAATGTTCGAAATGAGAGACATAATGCATTGATGTTTGGGCGGCAGATGTGGGTGTGGCATTACAATTTTTGATGCAAATCTTTAGTTAATGTCACCATCTATCATCCAACAAAATTTTGTGACTCTAGCTCAAGAACTCTGAGAGATAAATTAATTTCCGATTTGATGAAAAAAAGTGTCGCGTGCGACCTGTAGCGTGCGAACTTGCTTAAACTTAAATTTAAAAAAAACTACTGAATATTTTTAAATGAAATCAAAGACAATATAAACATACAGTATTGCCTAACATTTAAAAAAAAAATCGCATAAAATATTAATTCAGGTTTCGCTAAAATCGGTGTTTGAACTGCTCGGCTTGAAAGCGACTTCTATTTTTGTCGCGTGCGAACCTCATGGGTTTTTGTAAATATCTCGAAAACGAACTCTCGCCCAAAAATCGATTTGTACAAAAAATAAAGTGCTTATGATAAGCTATAAGTTTGGCCTTTTGTCGAAGTACAAATTTTGTCGGTAAATGTTTTTTTTTCACTTTGAATGCGTACGAATGTCGCATTCGACACCATGGAAATGCCCATATGTATATTCTTGATCAGCATCAACAGCCGAGTCGGTTTAGCTAAGCCCTAGACAGTACAAGTTTCTAATAATAGATAACTCTTTTCGTTTCCGATATATACATGGAGTCGATAACAACCAAATGTGAAACTTGTTGTAGAAACTCAATTATATACATCTTCTATATATATGAAAGAGTTTGTCCTGATTGTCTACATTGCCACAGCCTAAACGAAAAGAGCTAGAAGGCTGAAATTTTCACAAAATATTCCATGCAGGTAGTAAGTGAGCACTAAGAAAGGAATTTTATTTTGGACAACTCCTTCGAGTACTTCCCATACATCCTGGAGCACTTTGACCGATTCCACTGCTGGCGCCTAATTGTCGCACAAGCTGAGGGTTTGATCGCGAGCGAGTTTACAAAAACAAAACAAATGCGCAGTGACGACTTCGCGTCGCACAATCAAAAACGGATTTCCGCTTCTTAATGAATACACAAATAAGTGAATAATGAGCTTGAAAATTTAAATTTCATAATTTTATGTACATGTATCACTTCGCACAGTGCACAACTTTATTTTTCAGATTTGTGTTCCTTTGACAATTGATTAACGAATCAAGGAGCGTTTGTTGTTGTAATTGTTGTTGTTGGGCCCGCACTGCTACTTTTTGTTGGTGTCATTCAGCCATGCTCCGGTTATCGCAAAATTTTGCGTTTTACGATTTGGGCAAATTCGTACGAATTCAGTTTTGCGTGCTCCGGTTTTCGCAACTTTTTAGCTATCGATAAAATTCCATATCGAACTAAAAAAAACAGCTGTTTTGCTTTTGTTTACTTTTTACTTACGGAAATGGCAGCAATGAAATTTTATGTGTGCTCAGAAATAAATTTATTAAAATTATAAATGAATCATAAATTTAATTTCTAATTTAATAAATATGAGCTTAAAAGATAATCAAATAGGGAAAAAATTTGTTTTTGGCCGTATAAATTATTATTTGTTTGATATTTGTAATTTACTTTTGAATTCGCATGCTCGTTCACTGCCGGTTTGAAATCGCAAAATTCTTGCGTTTTGCGAAAATCGGAGCACAAGTTTTTGCGTTTTAGCGTCAAATCGCAAAATTTTGCGTTTTGCGATAACCGGAGCACGGCTGATTGATTTAAAACTAATCAATTTAAACAAAACTTGATGCGTCTAGAAAAATTTTGAACACCAGAATATGTTATGGGGGTGGTTTTACCTACTTGCTAATTATCAAACGTAACACACAAACACATACATACATAGAAACACAAGAAATTTTAGTTTTGATCTACCATTTGTCATTGTTTTGATATAATTTTAAATCTGGCATTTGTAATTTTGGTTGTAAGTAAATTGTTGTTGTACATATACATATGTATATTAACAAATGCAAGTGCAAATATAAATGCATGCATACATTGATGACTTCTGAAGCAAACTAAAAGAAAGCAAACAATTTTCACAAAATATATTCCGTGCAAAAACAAACACACTAACAAATAGAAACGAAAGAAAATTTAATTTTAAATATATGCAAAGTTGCATACAGATGTATGTACATACATGTAATTGTATTTGTTTTTCTATATCGAGCCCTTTGCGCGAAAGTAAATAATCTCGAACACCTTTGTATAGGGGTGGATTTGCCTACTTGCTGGTTAGATGCTTTTACAGTGATATCAATTAACTCACAGGCAAATTAAAATATGTCTATTGAAACTTTAGATATTAGTGGTGTTTTGGTGCCGCATTCAGTTATTGCCATAATTGGTGATGGAGCCTGCCTTTGTAGACCTATTTCCTACCTTTTATTTGGTAGGCAAGGCTTCCATGGCACCATACGCCAACATATTGTAGCCCATGTTGTAACCAACTGGGAAACTTTTGCTTGCTTCAGCTTAAACTTAAATGGAGAGTGTTATGGTGCATTTACACTAGTTGATGCAGCGTCAATTCTAGCTATATCAACAATTGAAATCCAACGGCATTTGTTGTGTTTACATTAGTTGATTGAGTTGACAAAAAAACCGGGTTGCCAACTAATTTTCGAGTTGAGCAACGCGCAAAATGCCAACGCGTTAATATTGAAGTTGAGAGTAATTTACACCAGTTGATATCCACATTCGTTGACATTCACGTTGCTAAGCATTTTTCGTTGACGTCGATATTGTGAATGTTTCGAAACTGATTTTAATCGATATTGTGTTGTTTTGTTAATTGAGAAAAGTAAAAAAGTGGTAAGTACTAATGCATATGTAACTTAAAACTAATTGATATGCAATTTGATTACTTTAGAATAAAATCAGAACAATGGCAACAGCGAAGAAGAGCAAAATAGCGGCAGCAGTGGTTTTGGTTCTAGCTCTTGAGGACGAGGAAGAGCAAGAGCTAAAAAAAAACGCAAGCGAGCAATGTGGGTTCAAGAAATCTCGCGTTTGTTGCGGTTTTTGTAGTCTTCGTTGGTAAAGTCCCACAAAGTCGGTCTTTCCTCTACCAAGTCGATCAATTGGTAGCATTGCTCGTCCGACCAAATTGAAACTGCTTTTCTGCCATCGGCATATTCCGGATCAAAAATGATTTCGAATTCACTCATTTTCGCACACACTTGTTTACTTATTGTATACGCAAAACATTAATAAACATAAACATCAATATATCGTCAATCGATAGCTATCGCCAGCAACTGAAGCAGGTCTACTTTCGATATTAAAATATGGTTCAATAAATATGCATAAAAATAAATAAAATATTTCAACAAAACAACCCAGATCCGATTAAACCCAAATTTAACCTAGACAAAGCCGACTGGCAAAAATTCAACAACCTTACAAACGAACTTAACACAAAAACTAACACATCAACAAACATAAACAAAGAAACAGCAATCATCAATAAAATAATACTACAATCAGCCCACCACAGTATACCCCAAACAGGCAGTAAAACCCGTCCAAACAACGTCCCATGGTGGAACAACACACTAAAACAATTGAAAAAAGAAAAAAACAAAGCATGGCAAACCCTAAAAATAAACATTAGCCAGACAAACATAATAGCATTTAGGAAAGCTAACGCGCGGTACAAAAGGGAAATTAAAATAACAAAACAAAAATCCATAGCTCAATTTACAGGTGACATAAGCCCTAAAACACCAATCTCTAAAATATGGTCCAACATCAGAAGATTCTGCGGACTTAACCCCTCTAAAGCAATACATTTCATCATAGACCCACAAACCCAACAAAACATAACATCAAAACAAGAAATAGCCAACACCTTCGCCCAACACTGGCAAAACGAATCCAGAGACACACACTTTTCATCCCAATTCTTCAACACCAAACACTCAACTATAAATACAC
The DNA here is from genome assembly GCA_018152825.1 of Scaptomyza hsui. NCBI lineage: Eukaryota > Metazoa > Arthropoda > Insecta > Diptera > Drosophilidae > Scaptomyza > Scaptomyza hsui. The sequence goes on along the minus strand of JAECXO010000054.1, from coordinate 606,481 downwards.
CAACAAATAACACTACCTCAAAATCAGCCCAAATGATTGAAACAAAAATAACAATGGTCGAAATGCAATCCGCACTTATCAAACTCTCAGGAAAAACACCCGGTGAAGATCGCATATCATACCCCATGATAAAAAACTCCTCCCCAGCCCTCAAACAAAGAATCCTCAACCACTTCAACAATATCCTACAAAACTTCCTTCCACAAACGTACAAAACCAGCCTTACAATACCCATTTTAAAGCCCAACACCGAAAAAACATCCATAAACTCCTACCGTCCCATCTCCCTCAACCCATGCATAAGCAAACTCCTTGACAAAATCATAGCCAAAAGACTTTGGTGGTATGTCACCACCAACAACCTCATTCACCCCAATCAACTCGGCTTTAAACAAGGAAAGTCCGTTACAGACAGTCTACTTTACGTAGACCATCTGATAACGAGCTCCATTACAAAAAGAAGCCACAGCTCTATCATATCTTTAGACTTCTCTAAAGCTTTCGATAGAGTGGGTATACACTCCATCCTAAACCAACTTAATGAGTGGAAAATTGGCCCAAACATATACAACTTTGTCAAAAATTACATGAAAAACAGGAAAATTAAAACAAGAGTTGGTAACTGCACCTCAAACACCCACACACTACACAACGGGATACCACAGGGATCACCGATCTCAGTAATCCTATTCCTCTTAGCCTACAATAAGCTATCTTGCACTATAGCTCTCCAAAAAAATATCAAATTTTGCGCCTTCGCAGACGACTTCCACATTATTATTAACCATAACAAAAGCAAAACTGACAATAGGAACCTAAACACACTCTTCAACAACATAGAAAACTGGTGCAATCAATCCGGGGCTACCCTGTCTCCAAACAAATGCAAACACATACACATTTGCCGAAAACACAACTGCATGGCACAAATAACAACACATAACTACACAATACCAAAAGTCACTAACTTACGAATCCTAGGACTTACCCTAAACCAAAGATATAAATGGGACACCCACATAGAAAAAATCATTCCAACACTTCACAACAGACTAAATATAATAAAATGCCTCTCATCCCCAAAATTTAACTGTAACACATCCACGCTAATTTCCATTTTCAAATCACTTATCATCCCAAAAATAGACTACAACCTCATATTTTATGGCAACGCACCAAACTCCCGATTAAAAAAAAATACAATCAATAATAAACAACTGAACAAGAACAGCACTTGGTGCATATAGAACGACACCGGTCAACAATCTACTAACAGAAGCCAACATCCCACAACTTACCCACAGATTCAACTTCCTAACAAGCAAAACAGCCAAGAACCTAATATTCTCCAAAAACTCACCAATACACACTATATTAAACAAACCCAACATATACAAATAAAGACAAAAAATTAACTCAGCCATTTCAAGAACTATACACACCTGCCTCACTCACAACATCCCCTTTAAACCCACCAAAATAATTTAAGCAAATAAACCCCCATGGCACTTTAACCCAAAAACCATAAACACATCCCTACACCAAAACACCAAGAACACCACACCACCCCTTGTATTCCAGAAACATTTTCAAGACTTCCAAAAAAAACACACATAATACCGTTTCATTTACACTGACGGGTCCAAATCCTCCCACAACACCTCATTCGCAATCACTTCAGAAGACAAACTCATAAAAAGAGGGATCCTCCCAAATTACACCTCAATCTTCACGGCAGAAATAATTGCCATACATGAAGGCTTAAAAACAATATTACCCAATAGGGGAAAATGGGTAATATGCTCAGACTCCCTATCATCACTAAAACCAATTAAAAACACAGAAAACCTTTCCCACTACCCTAAAACCATAAGAACACTACTCACAACCCACCCAAATAAAATAATACTTATGTGGATCCCAAGCCACATCAACATTAAAGGTAACGAATTAGCCGATACACACGCCAAAGCAGCAACAGAATTCCCACTAATTACGACAATCAATATTAACACTACAGACATAAACAAATACCTTAAATATCAAGAAACAACCTCTATCCTGAATTACTCAACATCAAACTGGTACAAAAACATAAACCCAAACAACATAAACTTCCTACAAACCCTCAAAAACATAAAACAAGACGAAATCTCCAGGCTCGACCAAATGAAACTAATAAGACTGAGACTTGGTCACACAAAAATCACAAACCAACACTACATAGACACAACCATTACCAACCACTGCCCACTCTGCACAAACCATACTACAATAAACCTCAATCACATTCTAAACCAATGCCCATCCCTAACAATAGCTCGAACCCAAATCCTCCAAAACAAAAACCCAATAGACACCCTACAAAACCCATCAATAGAAAACATCAAACTCATAATTAATCTCCTAAAAAAAACCAACCTCTACCATAAAATATAAAAGCAACAAAACACGTATATTCCAATAATGTAAATAGTTAATATTAACTTTAGCTTAACACGAATCACATGTAAATAGTCCCATCATACTTTAATCTATACTTTAACATTAGCCTAAGGCCCTAGCAGCCATGCTAACCCCCTACTAGCCTATAAGTTTTAACTTTAAGCTAGTAATAATAAATAGATAAATAAATAAAATAAAATTGTATTTTTAAATAGCTTTTTATTACTAATTTTTGTTTTTTAGAGACTGCACAGTTGAAAAAGCAGACAACATTAATAAAAACGGATGGCGATGCGAAGTGCTGCCACCTCTAATATGTACATAAAGTTTGTCAACACAAAGCAAAATAATGAACATGAGCTCAACTTAATTTTGTGTTGTCAACGCGCCGATTGTGACTTCAACTGTTGACACAAAGTGTTTACACTATGTTTACACTCAGAGCAACAATTGATGATTTTCGCATTGTAAATCTACTGTCAACGCAACAGTTGATCAAGTTGACAGCTGTTCACACTAGGATTGATAAAGTTGATATCAACGTTGACTTGTTTATCAACTAGTGTAAATCCACCATTATAGCTCTTCTGAACAATATGAGTGCGCTATGTCAAATTCATATACTTATGGTACTGCATGTGAGCTTCAAGCAGCAGCAGAAATTTATGCTGTACATTTTCAAGTTTTTCAAAATGGCAATTTATTACAAGCATTTGGAAATAATTTGCATCCTGACATTTTGATGTTTATATTCATTTAGAGGAAGTATTAACTCAAGATTCTGATACGTCAAGTGAGTGTAAAACTGAAAATGTTAAAAATCCCGTTAAAAGACGTAGTCGGTTCACCGATAAAACAAAAAAAAACAAGTGAAAACGTTGCAGTCGGACGCAGCCGACTGCGGATTACTTTGATACCAGTAAAAGAACGGATGGTAAGGAGTCTGCTTGCAAAGGAGTGGGCTGGGTGGTGAACATCGCCAGCTATCATGTTACCAACTTTGGTGACTTTAGCTCAAAAACTGTGGAAGATAACTGAACTTCCAAATTTAAATGGTGGGCGGCAGAGGTGGGTGTAGCATCCAAATTTTTGAATCAACTATATTTACCTGTCACCATTTATCTTCCTACTAAATTTGGTGGCTCTAGGTCAAAAGCTGTTAAAGATATAGACGATTTCAATGTTATAAGGCGGGTGGCTTGGGTGGGCGTGGCATCCAAAATTTTGATGCAGATCTTTGGTAGATGTTGCCTTCTATCTTTCTACCGAATTTGGGGGCTCTAGCTTAAAAACTGTAAGAGATATCGAAATTTCCGATTTTAAATGGTGGGCGGCAGATGTGGGCGTGGCATCCAAATTTTTGATGCAGATCTTTTAAAGATGTCACCATATATCTTCCTACCAAATTTGGTGACTCTAGTTCAAAAAATGTGGAAGATACACGCATAACCGTGTTAGCAACGGCGGGTGGTGGGGGGCGGAAGGTGTGGGCGTGGCATCCAAATTGTTGATGCAGTTTTTTGGAAAACTTCACTACCTATCTTGACACTAAATTTGGTGGCTCTGGGTTAAAAAAATGTGAAAACTATAGGCGTTTCCAATTTCAAGGAGAAGGGGGGATGGGGGGCGGAATCAGGGGGCGTGGCATCCAAAATGTTGATGCATTTTTTTGGGGAACGTCAATATCTATCTTGACACAAAATTTTGTGGCTCTAGCCCAAAAAATGTGAAAACTATAGGCGTTTCCAATTTCAAGGAGCAGGCAGGATGGGGGCGGAAAGAGTGGGCGTGGCATCCAAAATTTTTATGCAGTTTTTTCAGGGACATGCCTAGCTATCTACTTGCAAATTTTGGTAGTTCTATCTGTAAGAATGTGAGAAATATTTGGTTTTATCGGTTTTCAGTTATCGAATTTATCGATTTCCCAGCCTCCTAGTGGGCGTGGCACGATCTTAGCACTTTATCTGTACCGTCTATAGATAAACATAATTGCAAAGTTTCAAGTCTCTAGCTTTACGGGTGTCGAAAAAAGTTGCGTTCATACGGACAGACGGACAAGCGGACAGACACCATGACGGACATTGCACAAAACCAATATACTATGAGACCTTCGGTATCAAAGTATAAAAATAGAGATGGGTAGAAACTTAGCTAAAATTAAGAAAAATGAAAGCTTTAGAGTTGTTAATGTAAAACTTCGATTAGCCGGGGAGGGATTCCGTCAGGAAATAGCTCAGTGGCTAAGGCTTCCGCCTCATTGACGAGGTTCAACTCCTGTCCTAGACTATAGTTTCATATACGATCAGTTTGAGTTTAATAATTCTAAACAGATAGGTCAGTGATGAGAATGTTTGGCAACATTTGAAATAGCGCCCTCCTTAATAATTCCGTCCAGCCCGCTAACGCACTTTCTGAAAAATCTTAGACGGGGAACGCCCCCGATGATAGTTAATGGGTCAGACCAATAGTCACCAACGGAGTTCTAGTATGCTGGCGCTGCCTGGACAGACGTACCACCCGAAATCAGCTATATTATTTACAAAAACTACACAAGTTTACAGTGCTATAACTGTTTCAAGTGTGTTTTGGATATAATTCGTATTTATACCCTTAATCCAATGCAAATGGGCAAAAATTGAGGTATATGGTTTTGAGAAAATGTATGTAAAACGAAGAAGAAAGAATTTTCGACCTCAAAAAGTATATAACTACAAATATTGTTGATCAGAATTAACAGCCCCGTCGATTTATCCATGTCCACCTGTCTGTCTTTCTAAATTTATGACTGACCGCATTGATCTTAGAGACTTTAAAAGCTAGACTCTTTAGATATTAGTTTAGAACAAGTTTTTTAAATTTCAATAACTTTTCCGGCTATTTTATTTATTTTATGAGTAACTATACAATTTAAATTTTAAATTTGGAAAACTTATAAACGGTTTTGAAAATTATAGACACCATAATAAAAATCTGTAAAACTTTTATTGAAAACGGTTGAGAAACACATAGTTTTTCGAAAATTAGCTTAGGTTCTTGAAAAATAGAGGGGAAACCCCTAAAACCCCTTTCTTTTCACTCTTGAAAATCTATCTTTACTAAAATATTCTTTAAGACCTGAACCCCTGGATTTTGTGTATGTATGTTGCAGGTGAAAGGAAACATTTGAGTTCAGCGGACAAAAATCCATAAGGGCATGTCTAGCCTTGACTAGCCTTGTCTTTTATGATAAAAATAATGGACAAGCGTGACAAGAGCAATAAGATGCGTAAGGATAGCAGTTATGGGCCAACCAACGAAGCAACATCAAAAGCCCAACTTACTATACGAATTGATGTGTCCAAATGCTTAAGATTTTAGAAAATGTGTTTTATTGCAGGGTAATGTGAAAACTGAATTGAATAAGTAAACGATTACGTAGCACGCAAAAATAAATTCTACACAGTTAAGTACCGAAAAACCAAAAAAAAACCCACCAGATTCAGGAAATTTGTAGCAAGTTTGGGCAGGGATAGATGCATATAACGATTTTTGGCTACACCTGTAAATAAAGTTTATAAGGTCGCGAGGATCTAATATATATATGTACTAGTTAGTGTCCTGCTTGATTCGTTGCGCCGATAGTTTATATTAATTTTTAGCAATAGTACATAGATATGAAATAAAGAAATTAGAAAATATTTAACAACATATTATAGCAAAGTATTTAATATTCGCTTTTCCTGATTAACCTGAAATATTTTTGATGCTTCTATGGTATGTGCTTATACCTATTTTTATCAAGATATTTTTCAACTGAATGTTTTCGTGCCTTTTTTTTTTTGTTTTATCGGTGAACCGACTTCGTCTTTTAACGGGATTTTTAACATTTTCAGTTTTACACTCACTTGACGTATCAGAATCTTGAGTTAATACTTCCTATAAATGAATATAAACATCAAAATGTCGATTCATTAATGGACCGGTCAAACGCAATCTTTTTACAGGATGCAAATTATTTCCAAATGCTTGTAATAAATTGCCATTTTGAAAAACTTGA